>KZ308165.1:1364672-1396226 GCA_000376725.2 Ladona fulva
AATTTTCGAGACCAGACGTCGAAAAAATTTCGTGAGATTATTGCACGAACGGATAGTTATTATTGGTCTCTCTTTCCAGATAGTATTAGACGCGTAAATAGGATGAATAATTAGGGACTTTGGTGTATTAACACCCCCTGCCATACGCCATACGGCGGTTTGCGGGGTATTTATGTAAATGTAAATGTAAATCTAAATGTAGATACAAGGATAAAGGAAAGGAAGGTTACTTAGTAGGTTGTAAAACCTACGAAAATCCCAAAGGAATAACAAGTGTGAAAAATAGCGACACGACTGGGACTCGAACCCATTGATCCAACCTATATCGAAACATATTCCTACTAAAATCTTCTACGAATATTTATTTCGTATGCAAATATAAATCTGTAAACAATCTGCTATTACATTCACTAAGGAAAGAAAACAATCTGAATAATAATAATAAAATAACAAAATTAACTTTTCAATGTAAACGTCCAAGTAATAGGGCTATTCTTCTCATTGGAAATTGATATTACATTAACCTACAGAAAATTGAGGTTGCTGAAAATTCTCCATAAACCATACAAATTGATCTCTATTGAACGAAATGCTAAGAATTTCCATCTTGAATCTGCACCATTTTGTAAAGGAAAGTGGAGAAACATTCCAGAAATCGAGAAAAGGCGGCTTATTCGCCTTATTCAACAAGTAAAGCAAAACCTAAAAAAATAATTACTCGAAAAACTAAGAATTGACAAAAAAATTCCTCGCTCGTTTTTGTTGAAAAATTATCCATTTTTATAAAAACTATACGTGCAATGGAATGCATTGCAAGACGTTGATAATCAGTCTTTACTTTCCCTACTCTAAATATAACCTTTGCTACAATTAACGAACTATAGAAAAAGTAGTTCAACCTCTTTTTTTGTGCCTCTCGATAACCTAGCTCCAATTCACCGTTTGTAATCGAGAATAGAATGTTTCCTTCCGCTGGAAAAACATAAATATCTATATATACACATCTTAAGTCATGTATAAACAGTATCTATAATCCAAAGGTATGAGGAGGCTGAAAAGTTAAGGTGTACCAGATAATTATAGAGATGTCGCAATATTTTTGGAATAAAAGTGACAGCTTTCATTTGGTTTCTATTCAGCTGAAGATTTGGACAACCAATATGTACCAGCAGATTGATAATTTAGATGTTTCGATGATTAATGGAATGATAAAGATAACTAGCTTCAATAATTATTTAACAATACAATTGATTATATAGGCAAAACCTTATCTAACTTCCTAAATATTGCATATTACGTTTAAACGGGGGTATACGAGTACGTAGGGGCAGGATCGGAGACACAGAGCGCAATCGTATACGATGAAGGCCTGCATGAGAAATCATTAGAGTGAAAACTGTCAAGTTAAACGCAAAGGAGAATACATAAATAGTACTTTTCCCCATTAGAGTTTGAGAATAAGCTCCACAAAGCCGTAGTTTGCAAGCAAACTTACCGTTAGGAAATTCCACCCAGCGGGGGTTAGGGTTCTCCGTGGTCGCGCTTTGCAAGTATTGTTCTCAATACGTATGTCAGCAATTACGTGGCCATCTTCAGGAGAGGGGATTAAGTAATTTTTCTCCTGTGTGTTTCTTTTCTTTATAGATAAATTTCCACAGTTTTAATAAGACAAAACGCGACCTGTGTCGAGGTGTTACTCTCAGTAGTAGTAGTATTGTTAAAAGTGCTTCGACTGCTTCGGTCATTTCGCACATAGGCCCCCACCGAGAATCGAACCCGGAACAGCTTTCGCCGAAGTCGAACGCGGTGATGGTGATAGCTCAAAGCCGATCATGTTTAATTTATTTTATTGAAATTGTGGAAAAATACACGTTTTACATTCTCCTTTGTGTTTCACATGGATAAATTCCACTAAACATTGCGTAAATCATTTCAAATTATTAAAATATGGCAATTTTGTCATTAAATCAATTCTTTATTATATATATGGGGATTTAGTCTCTTCAATGCGGCAATAATAAACGAAAAATTGAAATTTAAAATTAATGATAATACTTAAATTTATCAAGAAGACCCCAATTACATTCATTTAATAATAAAATTATTATAGACGTACAAACACTACCATTTCATAGCCAGAATAATCCGATTAGCCGGTATTCAAACCCGGGACCTTGAGGTTGGAGCGCTAGCACACTACTAGAGTAAAAATAGAGTAAGAATTGGGCCACCGTGTCCGGTTATATACTACTTATATAAATTAAAATGAGGCATTGATAGAATTAACATTACACGCATGATTTATGGTATTTATATGATAAACATATTATGTAGGATTACTCAATGTGTATGAAAATCTTTCTCGTAGCAATAAAGAAGAAACCGTGAACACTCCGTGCCTCTGTTAAAATTCGAATAAGTACTCTAAAGAACGTTCCTAAGAATAGTTTAGTCTCCAATCCATAAATATGAGGCCTTCAGCTTGCTCTTGATTAGAAAGCAGCCCCTGAACTGGTTACATGCACTAATAATTGTAATTTTATTATCAATATCGACGAAAAGCCTCAGAACTTATCTATTATCCGTTTCACATAAATTACATTTCCAGTTTGAAGTACTAATATTACTCTCGCTAAGGATATAGTATACCACACGCATTTTCAGAAATTTAAAGATAACGAGTCTTGTAAAAATGCCATGAAAAATCACTGTAGCGCAATCGAAACAAAACTGCATACCTTTAGGGCAGCATGACGAAACGAATTCAGAAAAACGAAACCAAACGAAAACAGAAGAATGAACATTGACTTTCCATTTTTTGTTCCGTGATCCACTTACACGCAAATGAACTTCATAGATTCCTGCTTGACGATACCGATTTCCTCCCTAAGCCGCAAAACACCGTGAAAATCAAAGTGGCAAAGCCCTATTAACAGGATAACCGGCGTGAGTGATGTATATCCTCCAACACGGAGATTGTCAGGGGGAGACACCGATCCTTATCGAGTAAATAGAAGAAACCGAGTATCGACTAGCATTATAAGACGTGATTGATAATCGTAGGTTGCGTTTGTTGCTGTTACACTATTAGGGTACCTATTATGCATTGAGTTGTCCGAGTACTCAGATAGATGGGGAAAATACATACGATGTAAGAGCAAGAAGGTCGAGAAACCTGGTAAAAACTGTCGCTATGTCAGATTTTAAAAGGATAAAATTAGCTTTTTATGCTCCGCCAAAACTGATACATAAATACATGCACCTATAATACTTCAATATATTATTTTACACCCATAATATGAGATTGAAAAAATAAGAAATATTACCGGATATTTATCCTTTGCACGAAGAATACGATTAGGTAAATATTAATTTCGCAAAAAAAGTAATACAGAATAATGGAATTCGATCATGAAGAGGCAAACAACCTAAGAGAATTTAAGCACAGATTAACTCACTAAATTTATTAAAATAAATTTCCTGCTGCCACATCTTGATCGATGTAATACTTTTCATTTATCTCCTGGTACAGAATAGAGGAAAATGCATCTCTCGTTTCCCTTTGTTTAAATCTCGTTCATGGTTGTGAAACTTGAGGCATGAATGACACTAAATAATGGCACTCAGTTTGATCACTTTTTATCGAATGAAATGAAAAGTATTACTCAGAGGGTCATTGAATGTGCTTTAATATAAGGATCTTCCCCGCTTCTGGCTCAGTGAAGAAAGCAAGACGAATTACCTCGATCTTCATTTGTCTTGTAAGCTCTATTACCTCTCCAAAGCTTTTGGTAGGTACTGGGGATGGCTTTAGGATTCAACCACCCTATAGGCAGAAGACTCTATGTATAACTTACTAATGTGACATATTTATAACGATCATCTCCCTCGTGTGATTAATATACATTGCAGAAAAGCTATGAATAGCATACAATTTATCCTCAAGTAGTACTACACCGAGTAGCTTAAATATTTACCCGATCGCTCGCCAAATCAGAGAATTCCTCAAAGTTATAAGAAGAAAAAATCTGACGATTACTAGGATAATTGCCGCAATTAAGTATTTAGTCCTTCAGTATCGCATGTACAATCTACAGAGTTGTCGAGAGAGCCGCTCGTCTCAAAGAAAACTTTACACTTTACATTCCAGTCTATAAACTCTGGAAAATATTCGAGAAATATAAAAGTGCGGGAATCGGTGAGGCTCACAAAGGCCGAGTATGGAACCGAAGACCATCATCAAAACTCATTAAGGAAGGCGAGGCAAAAAACGTTCAGCAATTTGTCTCTTGAACTCCCGTTTTCACACGTTCGG
Organism: Ladona fulva; assembly: GCA_000376725.2. Classification (NCBI taxonomy): domain Eukaryota; kingdom Metazoa; phylum Arthropoda; class Insecta; order Odonata; family Libellulidae; genus Ladona; species Ladona fulva. Next base: position 1,368,988 of record KZ308165.1, read on the forward strand.
AAATAATGTTCGAGCGGGGCAAAAAATACTGTTCCGAAATGTAAAAGGAATGAAGACTGAATGGAGATTTACCATTCGAGCGTTGTCTGTCGGAGAAGAAGAGATGTGCGCTCCTTTTGACTGAAGCGGCGTCGCTCAGGTAAGGATTGCCTGAAAAAAAAGGAAAGGTGAGTTAGCGACTGGACCGAATATTCCAAGAAGAGGGAATTAGATCGTGAGAAAAATGCCTATTTCGAGGGGAATTAACTCCGCAGATTTCCTTCATTTTTCACCTGAGCCAAAGTTAATTTTCTCACTGTCGCAACACAAGGCATGCAGTGCCCACGAAATTAAACGAAAGGCTCGAACAAAAGGAAACATTCGTAGCTGATTAGGGGAGAAGCTTTTACATTTGCCTCGAGAGTTTATGAAACGGTTATCCGAAAGTAGCGGTTACGCGAGGATGAAATAAAACTCAATTAGCTTCCCTGGGAGGAGAGGGGGTTAAAAAATGAGAATACTTCTCGTCCATCAAGTTTCTCAGCAACTAAGGTGACTGTAAAAGCTGCAAAATCTGCGTAAGAATAAGGAAGATTTAAAGGAAATTTATAATGTGGTTCATACATCTACAACAAAAGCTGATGAAGCTATGATTACACTGGACCTAAATTTTAAACCTCCTTCGGGATAATCCTATATAGGCACGTAACCAGGCTTTCTACGATGAATAAGGGAGGTAAGTGTCAATAAATCGAGGGAGCATTTGGCTCACGGTTCAAAATCAAACTATTCACCATTAATAATATCTGGAGGGAAAGGAAGAGAAATTCCGTAGAAGTGAATTACAATAAATTGTGAATAAAAATAAATATCTTCCAAATGTAAGAAGTTATAACGTACGTGTGCAAATTCAATACTGGTGGGTGGGGGAATGAGAGACAAGAAGGGGGCGTGGTATTCTCCACCCTTCCTACAATTATATCCCTTCTCTGATGGTTTGAAATTTTGGTAAATTTTCTCTAAGGAAAATAACAAATATGTGAGAGGATCAGGAATTGAATCTCAATGTAGTTTGAGATCCAATATTGTATATAGTTTGTAAATAAATCTTTTAAATGCCTATCGTTTATTTTAGTTTTTAAGCTAATGCAAAAATGAAAGAGAAAAAGTCTGCCGTAGCCGTGAATCGAACCCGCATCCCCCACTTTCCGGGCAGGAAAGCTCTAACCTCTAAGCTACCACGACAGAACGATCTCTCCTTCAATTTTTTTGGCTATGATGGGACTCTGTGTGCTAAATAAGAGAGATGTTTGAAGAAAGTGTTACATGGATGGATTTCTAACGATTGTTGCTTCGGAAAACTTTAAGATTTTCAGTTTGATGAGATAAAAGTTTCCGAGGAAATATTGCACTATGTTACTCTTTAAGATTTCATCCGAAAGTCCATAGTAGCATATATGATAGCTGCCAAGGTAAATGCGTGTATGAGTAATGTCTTCTCACAGGTATAACAGGTCCTTAGCAAATTGATAAAAACATAAAATATGAACTATCTTAGATGAAAATTGTGTTTTTTGTATGATACAATACCTAATAACTACTGCATATGGAAAAATACTAACACAGATTGAAGCTTAATTACCTCAGCATTCATAGGACTTATCGCGAGAAGTTTCCCTTCAATTTCCACCACGTTAGTGACTTTTATCAAAGGCTACAAATCAAACGAATCATAGAGGCCAATGAAATATAAAAGATCATCCCAACATGCATGTATAACATAAAAACGAAGGATTGCTTGATATATTCCGTAATGGAACTTCTATCAATGGTATTGAGCATAGCATCATTACCCATGATTCTAAAAACGATGAAGAATATTGTTCTCTCAGCGAAAGTTTTGAAAATATCGTAGTATTGCGCAATTCAATTGAAGAAAACTAAGCAAAGTTTGCGAAACCTCTAATTTTAATTAAAATCTTTTTAATTTTTTCTTTCATCTCGTTCGCAAAAAATACATACCTGAAATTCTATTTCGTACAACATCTATCACTGAAACTTTGAAACAAAAAATCATTCATCGTTCAGTTAAACACTTTTGTTCCTTTCGGAATTGAATTCCTGAGAGAAATTCCAATTTAGAAGCTTTCGTTGGGATTAAAAAGAGAAAATTTGCTATAAATCAATGTTATGCGGACTTTTCGTGATTTTCTTGTTCATTATTTTTGAGAAAAAATCGGCTCTTCTCGTTAGAGAATTCAGCTTATTCGTTTGTTCAATTCAGCCCACTGAAGAAATTTCGACACATTGCCTCAATTAAGCGCTCGACCAAAACGAATCCGTGACTCGGAGAAACTGTTTGAAATGAGTAATTGAATTCTGAGTAGCCGGAGTCGAGCGAAAGACTATAAATGACGAAAATTTAAATTTCCACAGGAATGAGTTCATTGATGATCTGCAAGTCACTGCAAATCAAAGCACTGAAGTGTACAACAGGCTAAAGATGTGTAGATTATCGCAGAGGAGTTGGACTATTGAGTTATTTGAATTAAATTTCGGACGAAGTTTTTTACAGTTATGTGAATTGAATATCATCGACAAACTGAGGAGGTAGTGGAAGAAGAATTCTACATAGATTGAAATGCATGGAATCACAAATACTCTCGGGCCTCGGTTCCTCATAAAATCCATTCTAATGTTTGCCGAGTAAGACTGCAAGAACAAGCACGTAATCTAAAGCAGAAAATTAAAATTTTATCCTAATGTGTAAGCGAATGTATTTTGTAAAAGCATCACATTATAATGATGGATTCGATAAAGGAATCAACTCGTTTTTAATTCTAAAAATTTCATATTATGGCTAAAATATGCGTCTATAAAGGGTAATGCAATAATTTCAACCATAACTCCATTTGGAAGTTAACTTACGTCCCTCGATATTTCCTCAAATTATGTATTTATCAGTCGATTGAATTTATAAAATTCAAAACGTATCTGAATGTACTTTCTTTTGAATTCATTCTTATAAAATGTTACCACGTATTGAAATATACAAGATCCGCTTTCGACAACAAAAAAACTAGAGTAGTCACGGTATTTAATTTTTTGCTCCATGCGCAACCACCTACGAATAATTCTTATGGCTCGTTACGAATCAGATAGACCGAAAAATGTAGGAGAGGGAAGCTTTTGCGGTCAGTTTGATCGAACTTGTTAGCAATTCAGTCAACATTAAGCTCGCATGCGATTTCACCACTGCTTCTTTACCTGAAAGAAATACGGGGTAATAAAAAGTGGTGGAGATTATTCGGGGGAAGTAGTTGACTGCACTGTGTACTGATATCCAATGCATGTCCAGATCTAATACGAAACGCGCAATGATTCAGAAACACCGAGAAAAATCTGCAATTAATTAGGATCAAATACTTTTACGAAAAGCCCGCTTGAGTTTCGAAGTTTTCCTCTCATGACTTTCGATAAAAAGACATGGAAAAGCTCGCTGCCTCAGCAAGTCAATCAAGTACCCACCAAGGAATAGAAAAATAGGTCAGAGATCACGCTGACTTTTCTGCGTAAACAACGGAAAGATAGCAAATGGAGATGGCATCCGAACGATAAAGCCGTGGCAATCAAGTCGAAACGGATCGCTTGTAGAGATATAGTGCACACAAGGTGTAATGGTTCTTTTATAGCGCCTCGAGCATTGCAATTTCCATCGTGAATGCTCGCTGAGGTCCCATAAAGAACCGCCGCCCATTTTCGCTATTTCAGAAGTGAGGGAAGACTGACCTCCTTGCGCGCAAGGGTAAATCTTTTCACGCATGGCTGCTCGAATGATGTTTGGAGAAAAAGAGCTACCAAGTTCGGTCCCTTTGAGAGTACAATAAACCGATGAAATGTAGTTCAATAAAAGACTGCCGGGACTCTCAATGAATGACTGGTCGGAGGTGAATAGATTTTGAATGAAACCTAAGTATTTCTGGCTCCTTTTCTCTTAGTTTTCACTTCCATATTCAGAATGATATCGTGCGTTTAAATGGAATACCAAATCGATCAACGAGCCAGGGTAATTATAATTCTGTTCCATATATTCAATGACTGTGCACATATTTTAATAGACAATGAAATATATTTAACTCAATCTTTTCTTCTCTAGTTCTATTTACAAAACTTTCTTCTCTATTTCAATTTGCAAATTTACTTTTTTATTTATGACGACATGTTGGATGGAAGGAGAGACTCTTTAGTCTCAATCTCGCCTTAATAAATACCTTGTAGACCTTACAACGATAACCTTACAATCTTAACACGACAAAAATATTTTGCAGTCAAGTAACAGTTCGGCTTGCCTCTAAATTAATCTTTTTCGACATTTAATTTCATTTCCAGTTCCTCTACCGTATGAAATACTCTTCTTTAGTCCTCTGCTACGGAGAATAGGAAAATACATCTTTCGTTTCCCTTTGTTTCAATTTTGTTAATGGATGTGAAAGTTGATGTTTGAGCGGTTCTGAATAATGGCTTTCATTTTGTCTCTTTGTATCGTAGAAAACGGGTAAGGGTGATCAAGCGCAAGATGGTGCGCACCCAGGAAAAATCTCAAGGAAAAATGGACTTGAAAAAAGTCTGATGGTACCGGGAATCGAACCCGGGAGACAAACTCTCCCGAATGGTTCGATTCCCGGTCCCGCCAGACTTTTTCAAGCCCATTCTTCCTTGGGATCTCTTTGTATCGAATGAAATGCAACGTATTATTCAGTGAGGTATTATACGTACTTCAGTACGCGGATCTTTCCCGCTTATAGTATGTTCGTTCATTGAGGAGAGCAAGGAAAAATTACCTCACTCCTCACCTTGTCTGATAAGCCGCACTCCATCACTAAAGCTTTGATTACTTGAGTACCAACGCTTAGATATGATGACTTTTACAGGCTGACAGACGACTACTTTTCTTAGAAGACAACGGTTAAATACTGACGAAGATATGAGCTAAAGAAATAAGGATATTGATATAGATGCAAAAGACCTGTAATTTTTTCACTGGAAAATATATATGATAAAAACATGGGTCTCGAAGATTTTCCGCCTTCTGGTATCAAGGTAGCGTAAAATATAAACAAATAAAGTTACAAATGTTGAATCCTGAAGAAGAATCCATACTATTATGTATTTAGGTTACTTATACGTCGTTGTTTTATGTATAGCATCATTTAGTCTTTCTTCTTAATGAGGTATTTTTTCTTTTATTTTTCCTATACGAAGGCTTCCCCCTCTTTCCTGAGCAAATTCCAGACAATCTGCGGGCTCCTTTAATAACAACTTTAAACAACGATTAATTTTAACACTGATTTCGTTGCAAAAGTTTAAGTTATCTCGCTGATTTTATTGTATCTACATATTGTCCTCGATTTAATTTTACATCACATATGTTTATTGTTGGTATGTATACCGGTATTTATAGTGTTATCTCATGAAATTTTATTCATAGAATTCACTTACGTATTTAGCGTAATTGTAAAAGTCTGTGGTAATTGCCCTGCTGAGGTGAGTAACTAAGTATTGGGTATGTTTATTAGGAATCCCTAGTAAACGACTTAGTTCGTACTCAACGGTGGTGCGAAAAATGGCAACTCGACCTAAACACAAGCAAATGCTCCGTAGTAAATTTTTTCGAAAGAAAACAGTTGCGGCAGAATAAATCNCTTGAAATTGAAATGCGTATTCTACGAAGGTATTCGAAAGATAAACAGATTATATGAGAATTAATTAGCAATTAAAAATTAAAACTTAAGCAAATAGCAACTATATCCGGGTTAAAAGATGAGACTAAAAATTAGCTTAATAAAATAGAACCTTACACAATATAAGTAAGAATTACATTTTATTTTTTACTCTCAAAATTAAATATTTAATCCATGGAAGCTCCATACAAGAGGTCAGGCTTTGGAGGAATTGAATGTTGTCTCTTTTTATTAAGATTTATTTATTTTGATGTGCTGATAACTGTAACTAGCCTTTTGTGGCTTATTTTAATGCTTGATAATTTTTATTGTTAAACTATTTGTACAATAATGGTGAACGTTTGGTTATTTATGCTTGACCACATTTCGAATTATGTTTTGTAAATATCTAATGCATTATTGTAAATCTGTTTTTCCGATGTCCTGAAATTGTACGAATAACGAATCCGTCAAAAATAAATTAAACCACAAACTACCCATTGGACTATTCTTTAATTTTATACATATTACCTTCCCGTCATAACTAATTGCATCAATAGATAAAGGCTGTCGAAAATGACAACATTAAAACTCAAAACAAGCAGCAGATTTACTAATCTTAAAATATCTTGAAAATAATTCTCTTTACAAACCATTTCCTTCCCAATAAAATAGTGACAACACAATTCCCCTAAGAAAACTTCCAATAAAAATTCCGCACCTTATACGTGAACAAGGTTAACATGTCCCTTTATATGTTTCTGATTGGAGTCGCGTTGCAGGTCGATTGAAAATGTCCAGTTAGTCCACGTTTCCCATTTCCGCTTGAATACCATTCTAACGTGAAAGTGATTCAACTATGCGACAAGATAAGGGGTTAATTAATTCAGCATCCCCTTCTACTATAGTACAAGTTCATGAATCACGCTTCTCTGAACCGTGCGTTCATTTCATTAATTTGGTCACGGATTATCCCTTCCTAGGGATTTCTCATCGAATTTACCGATTTTGCCTCCTCCATCTTCGGCGATTTTCTGCATAGTGACTGTACTCAGCGGTTAATCGGTACCGGCTAAGGGCGACTGATTTGATGATTGACAAAACAAAGTATTTTTTGACCAATGATACATGTCTATTTACCGAAAATACTTGCCATTATATTATTTAATTACCTTCTCATAATTCGATTTAAAAAATTCTGCTCTTTTTATAACAGTTCTCCACAGACTTTCTTCTTTTGTTCTAAGAGTTACTTCTTCAATAGTTATCCAGTCTATCCAGCATGTTTTCACCGTTCTTCTATAGGACTATATCTAAACTGCTTCTAATCTCTCTTTCTCAACTGCTGTTAAAGTCCTCCTTTTACAGAGAACTAATCAGTTTTGATTAATCAAATATCCAAGCTTGTATTGTTTATTCGCAGTCAAAGATTGATTCTGGAAGAATAAACCCTTCACAGGCCCTAAAAGACTCTTCATGGTGGAGGGTTAGCAAACTTCTTTGAGCAAATATTTTCCAGTACATTATCGTGAGATGCAGATGGGACGTTTTAAAATGTGAATTCCTGGATTGGAGGAAAACCGAGTGGAAGAATTACCGTAAAATAAATTTCGATTCCTGCTATTATGCAATATCATTCTTTAATAGAATCGAAAAATTATTTTCGTGTTGCGTTTTGTTACAGACGTATGAGCGGCGATGCTGTGAAACGTTTCGTAAAAATTGACGACAAAATACATTGTCACATTTCGCCTTGCTTCGTCAGATTTTGCAGTATTTTGGTTTTTCATCGTCCACACCTAGCAATCTGGGCTATCATGTCCTACTTGCAATGCCATTTATTTACAAAGGACTCTGAGGAGCGGAATAACCGGGCTCCTCCATAACCTTGAGTGCATTCCGTTTATGCGCAATTAAAGATTCTTTCAGGATATTATTTCAGAAAGGATACCATATATACGTACGTGGTCCCTTTTTAAGCACAACATATTCATTGTAAAATTAAAGTAAATCTAAATTGAACCCATCCCCCAGGCTGTTAACTCCAAATAGGCACACTGTTCCTCAGAAATAGTGCATTTGTTAAACCCATTATCTCCATCAATAATTCTATGTATGGACATAATTTCGTAATGAAGTGTATATTTTCAAAATATTCTCTAATTTGCAGACTATCTTTATGTTTGCATTCGTAAAATCGTATTTCCAATCGTGACAGAGCTGACAGGGAGCTTACTGCAATATCGATACAGCATTACGTCACAAAGGAATACTGTTGGACGGCTATAATAACTGCATATATAGATACTTATTTGCATTGGAATATCGCAGTAGTATGTACATGAATAGACTGGAAACGCCGAAGACATAACCAGATGATCTTTTTAAGATACCGTTATAACATTGACTCACGGCACGTTGTCTTTACTGGGAATCATTCTGCCCCTTTCCATTATAGAGGCATGATTTCATCGAAGTTATTATTGTTGTCTAAGAATGTAGATTCACTAACGACGCATTGCTATTGAATGCTTCGCGAAAATAGATCATCAACCGAGACGTATCTATTGAAAAGTTAATTATGTTTCGAAAGAAACTTCCGTTATAACGTAATTCAATATCTAGAGTTTTACGATCGATTAGTTTAGAAAGTTGATCTTCCGCAACACTGATTTCCTACGTTGCAGTTTTTATAATAGTACTTTCCATGAGGTACTTCATATTTAGCGCATAAGAGTGGAAAGTTGCCTTATAAATTCCAAAAAATATGAAGTATAGCTCACAAAAAGGATGGAGTTCGTTTCAGCGCAAAGAACTTAAGATCGTTCTAATATTATGTATATAATATTAGTATATCTGCAGGATTAGTAGCTTGACATTTTTATCTCCGTATTCACACAAAATAAAGAGCAAATGGATATTAATAATCTATTTAAATATTGCCCCTATGAGAGGTAAAACATATACGTAAATAATTTTTCATAAGATAGGGTAACCTTTTCTACACAATATTAGCAATTAAAAATTAAAACTTAAGCAAATAGCAACTATATCCGGGTTAAAAGATGAGACTAAAAATTAGCTTAATAAAATAGAACCTTACACAATATAAGTAAGAATTACATTTTATTTTTTACTCTCAAAATTAAATATTTAATCCATGGAAGCTCCATACAAGAGGTCAGGCTTTGGAGGAATTGAATGTTGTCTCTTTTTATTAAGATTTATTTATTTTGATGTGCTGATAACTGTAACTAGCCTTTTGTGGCTTATTTTAATGCTTGATAATTTTTATTGTTAAACTATTTGTACAATAATGGTGAACGTTTGGTTATTTATGCTTGACCACATTTCGAATTATGTTTTGTAAATATCTAATGCATTATTGTAAATCTGTTTTTCCGATGTCCTGAAATTGTACGAATAACGAATCCGTCAAAAATAAATTAAACCACAAACTACCCATTGGACTATTCTTTAATTTTATACATATTACCTTCCCGTCATAACTAATTGCATCAATAGATAAAGGCTGTCGAAAATGACAACATTAAAACTCAAAACAAGCAGCAGATTTACTAATCTTAAAATATCTTGAAAATAATTCTCTTTACAAACCATTTCCTTCCCAATAAAATAGTGACAACACAATTCCCCTAAGAAAACTTCCAATAAAAATTCCGCACCTTATACGTGAACAAGGTTAACATGTCCCTTTATATGTTTCTGATTGGAGTCGCGTTGCAGGTCGATTGAAAATGTCCAGTTAGTCCACGTTTCCCATTTCCGCTTGAATACCATTCTAACGTGAAAGTGATTCAACTATGCGACAAGATAAGGGGTTAATTAATTCAGCATCCCCTTCTACTATAGTACAAGTTCATGAATCACGCTTCTCTGAACCGTGCGTTCATTTCATTAATTTGGTCACGGATTATCCCTTCCTAGGGATTTCTCATCGAATTTACCGATTTTGCCTCCTCCATCTTCGGCGATTTTCTGCATAGTGACTGTACTCAGCGGTTAATCGGTACCGGCTAAGGGCGACTGATTTGATGATTGACAAAACAAAGTATTTTTTGACCAATGATACATGTCTATTTACCGAAAATACTTGCCATTATATTATTTAATTACCTTCTCATAATTCGATTTAAAAAATTCTGCTCTTTTTATAACAGTTCTCCACAGACTTTCTTCTTTTGTTCTAAGAGTTACTTCTTCAATAGTTATCCAGTCTATCCAGCATGTTTTCACCGTTCTTCTATAGGACTATATCTAAACTGCTTCTAATCTCTCTTTCTCAACTGCTGTTAAAGTCCTCCTTTTACAGAGAACTAATCAGTTTTGATTAATCAAATATCCAAGCTTGTATTGTTTATTCGCAGTCAAAGATTGATTCTGGAAGAATAAACCCTTCACAGGCCCTAAAAGACTCTTCATGGTGGAGGGTTAGCAAACTTCTTTGAGCAAATATTTTCCAGTACATTATCGTGAGATGCAGATGGGACGTTTTAAAATGTGAATTCCTGGATTGGAGGAAAACCGAGTGGAAGAATTACCGTAAAATAAATTTCGATTCCTGCTATTATGCAATATCATTCTTTAATAGAATCGAAAAATTATTAATTCTAAAAAAAATAGCGTTTTTTACATCTGTGATTGCACGAAATTTACAATGAAGGCTTTGCAAATCTTATAATGGATATTTTACGAAATGGCTTAATAAATTGACGTTTTGCCTTAGATTTAAATTAGTTCCCTTTCGACTCGAGCGATTAAAAAGCGATTGCGATAACTGCTATTTATCATCACTTTCATTCATAACTACCACCATCCGTAGTTTTCTAATTGTCATCCTAAGTGTACAAATCTGTCGCTAATCCTGGAATTATTTATCTTAAGAATTAGTTATCTTGCTACCGATGTATCAGAATCAATCTACTTGCTCCAGCGTGCCAGTCCCTAATTCAAGAAGTTATCATTTCCTAGAAGTCGAAAAAAAGTGTCTCTGTATTTTCTTCTCAAGGATATCTCGAATTGAATCAAATGTCAGGGCGATATTTAAGTCCTCTCAGCGCCCAACTTTATTTATGTTAAAAGAAACAAGAATTTGCAATATCTCGCCAAAAATGTTTCAAGGCCCTCGCTGAAATTCCATTTCCGCGGGTTCTGTGACCATATGTTGTCGATATTTCCTCACCATTTATATAGTCGCATTGGCCTTCATCTTCCATGTTCACAAATATAGAATCGTCGCTTTTCTCTTGACCTTCAACTTCCTGCTTAATCCTGATATTTGCATTCCACTCCATTTAGGAGCTTTATGTTAATGGGAGGCGATAAATTGGAAAAAATGACGTTTTCGTAGCCCTCGTACCTACCGTCACCTGCTTTGGTAAGATTTTCCTCCGATGGACATCAAATTATACAGACTCCCCCACTTCAGTAAAAAATTCTTTTGCCCAATACTTTAATTCCGTACTGTGATTTTTTCTAGATTCGTAATCCAAACTCTTAATGGGATAATACAGATGGTTGACTTCTATCTCTTGACCAGTCAGTGTAAAACCTTAGTAATTAAATAAATGATACAATAAATCATATTAATTATATAATATCTGAATTTACACACTATGACACACAAAAAATCGATATGCAAAATTCAACTAAAGGAGAAAACAGGCGTACTTCGAATTATAAACGTTTAAAATTTAATTTAAATACCATGGAAGGTTAAATATCGATGTACGTACATATATTAATAGTATATTCATGCGCGGAATCAAACTGAAAAGACGTAATAAAGCTTCATTCCAGAAAATTGCAGCTTGAAATTGAAATGCGTATTCTACGAAGGTATTCGAAAGATAAACAGATTATATGAGAATTATTCATAAAAGGAAATAAAAAGTTAGATAATATAAATTAGGCGAGATACAGAACCAAACAAAACGAAAATTTTTAAACAACTGACATCAACGTGGGAAATAATGATTTCATAAAAGTTGCATAGCTATGGGATGTTTGAAGTTATCCCAAGGTGGGAGCATAATGATTTTAAACTGTCAATAACAGCTATTGGGGATCTAAAATTTAACGACTTCGAAGAACAGATTAGCATTTAGAAAGTGAGACATAATTCGGGTGAAGATCTATAAATTCCATTAAATAAAAAAAGTCAATAGCGATGTAAATAACGTACTATTTTGAGCTAAGAATAATATTAATCTAGAAGCTTTTCTGTGCCCATTCAAGGTTATACCAAATTAAGTTATACCTAAGTAATATTAAGGCAATAAAAAATTCCAGAAGGAAACTATATCAGAAATCACAGTGGTTTTGAAATTTCAATTGATTACCGGTTCTTATAGGTTGAATGCCGGCGCCAGTAGCCGTTCGCTAACATTCCGGTAATTGTTATCACAACAAATACGTCTTTCCAATAATAATTAGTTTTATAGTGAATTATATAACCTAGGGTAATTTATCTTACGCTCCTAGAATTGGCTTCATGTTCTTGAAATTTTTATTATGAATTACATTACTAATAAAAAAATAGCCCGGTGGTCAAGTTAAATTACTATTACTATGAAAGAACTATCATATTTGAATGAAAATATAAAATAAGCAAAAGTATTGAAACATAATCGCCGTAAGAAGTTATTAAAGGTACTCCATAACCCATCGAATAAACTCTTGACGCACTTTTGAAAGGAAAAATCCACAGGAAATTCTCTCCATTCTTTTACGTCCCTGTTTGCGAAAGAGGTTTGTTATATTCACAGAAGGATTTGAATATCCAACAAAACTCTTCTATTAAGAAAATAATGATTGTAAGAAGCCTCAGCTTTTTTTACTGTTTTCATGTATTATATCCCTCCTGAGCTACTAAAGTTAGCCTATTTACGACTTAGCTTCGAGAATCGCTAAATCAGTGATGCACATACCTCTTCTCTTGAATACATTCTTCGTGGCGGAGATGGTTTCCTTTCTCCCATCAACTCCTGTAAAAACCGTCCTTTTAAAGCAAATGCTCATTTCAGAGTATTGGAAAGAATTCGTGTATAATGGGTCGATTTCAAGTCATTTACAAGTTAAGAAAGTAGCTCCATCTATGAGGTCATAAAAGTCCCTTTTCTAATTTATGACCTTCGTTTTTCCGTGATCCGCTAGTCCTCTTGCTCGTGAATCAGGATTCCCTCTTCACGGATGTGCATAAAATTCATCGCGACTTCGGATTACTGACCGAAACCTTCTCCAACGGCCATCTTCACTCTCATACCGCTCTCTTTCCTACAGCAGCTGCCGACCTTCGATTGTCTCAGAAACATAGAAGGTCTTCCTCAGTTATATTGCGGAACTTCTTTGTTATTCTTTCCTGCGGGCATCGCGGCCTTGCCTCTCCGATCCTTGTTTCCGATGAATAGAGTAAGTTTTTCGGAGATTAATTGCATGTTTCCTCTTCAAACAAAATTGATGTGGGGGAGGTGGGATTCACGTGATGGATCGAATAAATAACGATTGAGGATGGATTCCGGTAGAGAAAGGATGGGTCAAAAGGCAAGAGCTCCAAAGACTTGCTGAAAGTACTTTCACGATGGACAACGATGCCAGAAACATTTGTTAATCCCAAGTTTGTGGAGACTCCGGTTTTCTTCTATTGGAACATAGGACTAAGTATCTCCTTCACCTTGCGGATTCTAAATGTAGTGTGTTAGCACGAGCAAAATTTACTTTAATTAAAAGTGCATTTCTAGTTGATAGAGTTAAAAAAGAAAACAACGGAACAACTGAACTGAAGTAGAATTTCGCACCTTTCTATGACAGATAATAAAAAGAGGAAAGACACTGCTTATTTTCCTCAATCTGTTTCCTTGTCACTTTAATTTTAACATCATCTAAGGGTCTTAACCTTCATTTAAGGGTACCCAATGAAAGCTTATGTACAGAGTAAGGAAAATGGAAATATTTTGGGGAGAACAGAAAAATGAGAACGGGGCATATATTATGGTTGTTTCATTATTAGAAAAAAAATTAAAATCACAGAGTATTCCATAATCTCGTTTACGTTTACCTGTCTCTTAAATGAATTTTGGCATTATTTTAATTATCATTCGTCGGAATAAAGGTAGTGTACGACCATGAAAATCATTTAGTTCCCGGGTTCGAATCCCACTTCAGGCATGTTTTAGTATAAGGTAAAAAAACTCCAAAAACAATAAAAAACACGGGGTTTCGTAAATTTCGCTCTCAATTACTTCAGAAATCTTCAGAAAGAGTGGTAATAAAAGAATCGAGGGCGAAATGTACATCATCCATGTTTTTCTTTGGTGGTTTTTGGAGTGATTTTTATTATTTATTATAACCATAGTGGCCTTCATCACTCTTTCATATTTTAGTGCTCTTTTATTATCATCATCATAATTGGCCAATGATGACTGCTGTAAGAAGTTTGGTGAATTAATATATAAACACCAGACATCATCTTAAAAAGGCTTAATTCTGAGCTAATAGATCAATTTATATCCATTTTACTTTTGCAGGTTACCCCATTTGCATTATATGCCCTATTGTACTGAAGGCTCTTGCATAAATTGATGTTTATGAATGCACACGCTTGCTTACGATTTAAACTTACCAAACTTCATCAAAATAGTAAAGCAACGTGAGGCTGAAAGGTACAAGCAGAATGCCGTGAAAATATATGTATCTTTCACTAAAACACCTGCGTACTTATTTATTGTGATCATTAATTACGAAAATAAAAATGAAATACTACCCGCGCGGCCCATCATGACAAAGGCGCGTGATATCCAAATCACGCGCGCCGAAGTTACGCCACAAGTTTTCGAGCTGCTACTCAATACATGTAGAACGTGCAATCACTTCACGGGGACCTTGATTTTACACAAAGAGGTCGGCTAACATAATGTATCAGACGACGAATCCGTCTAGAAAAAAATGTATGGTTTACCCTTAACTCTCAGATTCTCTACTACGACTTCGAACGTGGGTATTAAATCAATCAAGCGTAGAATCGGTCGAGTTCCCGCATTGAAAGCTCTTATCCTTTCAAACGAATCCAGTCACAATGGAAATAGATATTTCTTTCTTCCTGAATTTGATAGATTGAAATGACAGTGGCGCTGAAAGTTTCGTATGCGAAACTACCCTTCCGCCGCACGAAAGGGAGTTCGATAGATTACAAACGGTTGCCCACGCGTGCGTTTCAAGACTACGTCACTTGCTCTAAATCCTTTATCCTCTCTCCATCTAAATCATCGGCAGGCTTGTCATAATCTAGTTCTGCGTTTCGACATACTCATGATTCTCACTTTTGAGTTCTTTCGAATACCAAACAGGGAGCAGTTATTGCTCCTTTAAGTGTTTCCCAATAGGTGAGCCCCGGGCAGCTTGGGTGACTGTTACTGAAGCCATTCTGAGAGTACTAATACACTGAATCTGCGCCGAATAATTGCAGTTAATCTTGCTTGTTAAAGTAGCGAATCATTACTTACGTCAGAGCTCCTATTCTGTGTGGTATGTCTCAGAGTAGGTCCTCTTATGCCACAAAAATTTTAAGAAAGCAGTTTTAATAGCTCATTACCTTGCATCTTTGTTAATTGAAAATATTTTATGACGGTGAACTTCGGCTAACCGGGGAGGCTTATCAGGGTGGTGGGAAAATTGGGTTATATTCGAACCAAGGATATAACGGAAACATCGAACTAACGAGAGAGGAAAACTGTAGCGTGACATAAATAAGTAATGAAAAAAAACATTACTGAAATTAGCATATGAAATGAAGGAGAAAAATTCCAACTTAGCCGGGACTTGAACCAAATCCAATTTTCCGGGTGGTTGCTTTAACCAATTGAATTTCGAAGATAGATTTCTAAGGCTACGATAGAGGCAGCAAAATTGAGACCCGGGCTCGAGTCCCGGCCTCGTAGGACTTTCTCACAATTTCTTTCTCTGCAGCGTGACAGTCAGCCATGACTCTGAACATGCCTGTACAAACATTTGCGAAGAAAGATTCAGAATTTATTCCTTGCTTTAATAAACAGGGAATACAGGACTTAATGCCCACTGTGTGCAAACACCTAAAAGACTGGGAACGCAATGACTTCGTAAAAGTTTATTCGAAAGACAGAAAAGACAGAGACTCAAGAAGATGTGACTTGATCTATGAAACTCATCATCGGAAGAGAATCAGACAATGGAATGTGGAGTAAGAAAATTAATCTGAGGGTGCTCCGCCAAAGAAGCAGAAGCTATTACATTTATATTGAAAGAAATAATCAATTGAAAATTACATGGGAACTGCAGTGCTATTTTATTGCATGAATTCGTCGTTAAAATAATAAAGCTGGTTAAGTGTACAAAGAAAACATCTACGTTTTACTTAATTCTGAACTGAGGAATAAAATTCAGCAAACGAGTCTTCGATCAGGTGTTAATCGTGATTTATAAGAAATTTAACTGAGGGTGTACATTAGGCAATTGATTTAATACCGCATAAACATAGCCTTAATACGTGAGATTCTGGCTGGTGATACTCATGTCTCTGGAAATGTCGTAATTTAAAACGAGACAGACTCATTCAGTAGTAATATAAAACTGCATTTCTATGCAGTTTACGACTAATAAAACTCGAACTTTACGTTTTCAGAAAGTTGTTTTCAGAAGAAATTGCGGATGTAATCGAAGTCGGATAGTTATCAGTAAAATATCCATATAGTAATATAACTTAATCCAAACCAATTCCCTGATTTTCATTTCATCAATTGCAAAGGAGTAAAAAGAAATATTCAGAAGAGAGGAAAAATATTGACCTGCGAATGACCTTAAATGATCTAACAAAAAATATTTTGATTATTAAGGCTCCTAGAAGACATTTCGGGAAAATGTCATTCATCATCATAGTCATCATAAGTTTTCTACCTTTCGGTAGGTTCATGTGCCCTAATATTCTCCGCTAATCCCAATTTCCTTCACCTTCCGGTACTCATCCCACCCTTTATGTTCTCAAACAACTTTTGTCTTTGTCTTCCCCTCTGCTTTTTCCCTTGTATTCTTACCTCAATAACATTCTTTACCAATCCACCTCCCCTAAATATTTAGCCCACTCATTCCCTCTATCGACGTTAAATTACTTTGATTAAAACCCTCTCTTCCCCGACCATTTCTACATCTGTAATTGTTTTTCTATTGACTTACTTTTCCATTATACGCCACACCCACATCTACTTGCCTCTAATATTTTGATGCCCTCCTTTCGCAAGGTCCACGTTTTACACTTATATAGCAAAACACTTCACGCCAAGGATTTTCCCAATCTTTTCCTGATTCCTTTAGCAAGACTTCTAATCATCAGTTTCCTTCGCTACTTCGAAAACTTCCTTGGCTAATGCTATTCTTTTTCGAACCTCATCTGTACACCTCATCTGTTCTATCCCAAGAAACAACACTTCCCAAGTAAGAGAAATAAAATACCTGTTCTAGTTTTTCACCATCTACCATATTTGTTAACTTAGCTTTCTTTCCTTTGGTGGATCTCATTATGTTAGTTTTCCTTATATTTATTATCATTTAAAATTTTATTTTTAAAATTCTATTCACTAAAACGAAAATATTATGATAAATATTCCATTACGAAAATAATAAGAAAATACTTATACTCGTTACCGCAGGATATAATATCATATCCTGTGGTAACGAGTATAAGTTTTTTTCTTATTCTTTTCATTATGAATAGATACCACAGAGTCGAGGCCGAAGTAGTGGATTTTGAAATCGTTCATTATTCTTGATTCTCAATCGAAGTTTTCTTTCGTCTTCACGTACAAATTCTTTTTTGCCCTTATCCATGTAAGTTATCCTTAAATGGCTCCTGTCCACCATATTGTATGGCCGGTTCCTCAACGAGGACATTGGCCGTGTACAATGCCGCCGGAAACAATTTCACCCTCTCCTACGAAATCCCAAAACTACATACCAAAATGTTCTGAATCGATAGCAGGATCGGACAAACTATCTGCCTGGAAAGCGGAAGACTTCTGGTTTGTGTCCCGGTCCTCTAAGAATTTTCATGTCCGTTTTTCCTGGGGAAAGCGCTCTTGTTTCATTAAACAACGAAACTGAAAAAAGTCACCAAATAGTCCTCATACATATACCATACCTCTGTATTAGATTGATGCATTAGAATTTTACCTACCCTATTAGAATTTCCTTAACAGATTACTTTGATTTGGAGTATCATTGTATTTATTTTCTATCTGATAGAACTATATTATATACTACCAAAAGTCGTCAAATACATTCTTGAAAAATTAAAAGCACCTCACTGATCACTCAATTCAGGTTTCAAGTTTTTTGATGAATTTTTCCATAAAATTAATTCTCAAGATACGAGTAAAACGGCGATGGCCGTCTAAATTTTATCTCCCATCCTTAAAGCCTCAATTCCAAAGTAGCATCCTTTAAGAGTGTATTTATTTAGGAATTTCATTTGCAAAATGACGGGATCGTGAAAGATCTGGTATTGATAGCCCTTTTAGCGAGCCATTTCCCGCTATCTGGACGATTTCACAAATGAGCGTGTTGCAACGGCCTATGACTTCAATGACACAGACGCCGTAAATCATTGGAGAGGAAAGATCCACTCTTAAGCACGCGAGTGAGACGAATCCTTTCTAGAGTCGATGTCGATGTCCATCAGCGACGCAACCTTGATATTTGTGCATGACTCTGCCGGACTCGCGGAGATTTTAAGTGAATGTCGTAAGGAAGTGAGTGAATCCTCTGAGAGAGATGCACTCACCTGGCGCCGTGATCGAAGGATAGATGCCAAGGCTTCCTCCGATTGCGCTCGGAGAGGTGAAGATTCCCAGGTGTCCAGGTCCAGAGGGTCCTGACGGAGACGCTTCACAAACGCCCAAAAGTAAGAGGACGATGGCCGGAAAGAGATTAGTCTAGAAAGAGAGAGAGAAAGTAATGTTATGAACAATGATCATTGTTAATAAATTCGTTACAGTTTGAGTTGTGGTAACGTTATTGACGATATTTACGTCACAATACAGAGGGAATCTTTAATAATAATAATAATAATTTATTTCGTAACAAATCATTCATGTGCACAGAGAAAATTCTACCTTGAATCGGTGACATCTCAAAGTTAAAGTACGAATGACTACATTACGTAAATATCAATTACATAAAAATAGCTATTTTAGTTACAAACATTTTACATAGGAAATTTGAATGAAATTTAATTTCTGGAGTACCATTACAATATAGATCGTCAAACTTAAACAATGCACTATACAGGCATCACCCTTACAAATAATTAATTTTCAAGCAAGTTATTCCATGCAAATTTCCAAATTTAACTATTTTTCTTTTCTCTACATCCGTTTTATATCACGCAAGTTTTTGTAGGGTTCCTGGTTTCAGGGCCTTCACGGCCACCCCAAATCCCCACCAAACATCACCCTACCAGACAATCCTCAACTCTACCTGCACTTTATCAACGGCAGGCTCACTCATCCATGAAAGTTCTACATATTCTGCAAAAAACTCCTAGTGACTGTTAGAAAAATGTTCAAAGACTCCAACAGGCAAACCATTCGATTCTACAACAGCACGATTGAAAAATGAGGATTGAGGAATAATGCTACATAAAAACAGGAATTTCAGTCACACCGATGCTGGTTCGTTACCACCCCTTATAAAACTTACACCTTCTGATTATCGGAAGTTCACATTTTTATGTGCCAATAAGGTTCAGAACTATTGCCAGATAAGTCTTGCCTATAACTTTTGACTTCCTTAATGATCAATGTCACCATTAACTTACAGTGGATACAATTACTTACAGTTGCTTCACCGTAGATACGTGACACACCATACCGGAAGATATTCAAGGTAGACGTTCATAAAAATTATTAATTTTTTACTATGAATATTTTCCTTGCTGAATGTGCATTGTGTTGAGCGCTACAACTTCTGGCGTAGTTGATTCCTCAAGTATAATCTTTAAAATAACATTTTATCTGGGGCAGTGTTTTAAAGGTCAACAATATTCATAATTCACGCAGCTCTTGTTATACGAGGAAAACGATCATACATATTTATTAAATCAGAAAGTTGTTAATCTGTTAAATACATTTCACGTGCTCTCCTGGATCCATAACTTACATCTACGAGACATAATTGCTAACATCATTTTATCAAGTCAAAATTTTTGTCCGTAAAATTAAGAGTAATGCTATAATAGTGACTCAATGAAACGAAAAGAGAAAAGTAACTAAAAATTAATCTGATTTTCCTTTTTTTATTCTTGAATGCTAGTCGACCTCTATAACGTATTATTATCACCACCTGTAAAAACATTTCCTATGTCTACCTATAAATAGCATGAGGTTAATACTTACTAATATAAATCGCTCGTGAGTCAGATCCAAGAACTACAAAGTAACGAACCCGGTATCGACTAATTTAAATAAGCTTCCGCAATTCGGAACCTGTTTTATACGAACTGAATCGTGGAACGTTTTCTTGACGATTACGCTCGAGATGAACATAAGGTATTATCTGATGGTCCATAAATAACAAACTATTACCAGTTATGAGTTTATCTCCTCTAATTTGCATATTTATCGCAAAAAATATTTAGGACATTAAAACCATTCTCTGAATCCTGAAAACTTTCTGCTCAGCGAGGCAAATTCATGGACGATGGTCAGGCGCTTAGTTAAACTCTATGCTCTAAAAATAACCAATAACTCGAATTGTATTCTCTGTTTTTCCAAAAACATTTAGAAATAAAGAGCGGACAATTCGATAGCCATTATTTCGGTCTGTTGCGACTATAAGTACTGAACCGAAAATTTTAATAAACCTAGATTCGTTTTTCTTTTTCTAACAAAAAAGACATAATTAAATGCGATTTTATTACACCTCTCTTTAATCACAGTATATACCGAGAAAGTTGTTTTTTTAATTAAAAAGAGCTGAGCTCCTAGGAAAATTCAATAAAAAGAATGTAATTTTGCATGGTTTTTGTTCTTGATAATGTTTGATTCGTTGGCGTTCTCAGAAATTAAGCTGGAACAAGTCAACCATCAACACTTTGGAGATTAAACTGACTCTGAAATTTTTGTTAACGGTAATCAAATGCAAATAAATCTTCTACGAATACTATCTCCCGATTTTGATAATTCACATTCTAATCAACGATGCTTCCATTAAGCTTAATTTTTAATCCAGAAAAGTTGTTTTGTGAAATATTAAGAAATTGAATAGTTATATATTTAAGGTATTAAATAGTAATAATTATAATAATTATATAGTATTTGATATTAAGGTATTAAATAGTTTATACACAAATTTTATCTGTGACAGTTATAATTAATGTTATCTTTGACAGACAGTTGAGATTGATATTTCAGTGTGCATATTATTCACGAACACATTGTATCTGATGCTTATATAGTATCTTATGGCATACGTTCCTTAAACTAAATGTTATATGCTAAAATTAATCCGAGTCAATTTTAGCACAGTTCAGGTATCGAAATATTCAATTCATTTTCTACATTTACGAGACGGCCGATGTAGAGCAGATAGTCTATTGACAGTATCTGTTATATTTATAGACAGAGTTCGTTAAGAGGTCATCAATAAATTAAAAGATCGCCTAAGTTTGAAAACACCCATTTAAAATATCTGAAAATCGGTTCCATCAGTAAAAATTCCATTAAAATGTCGGATTCGAAATAATGTTATATGAAAAACCCTCCCCTGTGGGAGGCGCTGAAGCATACGTGTACCAAATTGAATGCGATTAACTTTACGGCTAATCCAACAAGAATAACCTACGCTACTGACTGACTTGCAAAAATAAAACTTCGATTCAATTAATCTCAACGGCGGAGGAGGAACGCAATTAGAGTAAACAGCCGCGGGGAATGGCGAATTCTTCCATTTTGACCACCGCAGAGTGCATTCCGCTCCGAATTTCCCATCTGTCTCTTTCGCAGAATCTTTTCTCACTCCCGTAGCTCAGAATAGAGTGCATCGGTTGCAACAGCACCCCATTCCACTCCCTTTCTGGATTATAACACGCGAGCCGCCCGTTGATTTACCGGCTTCCAAAGGTACGAGAAGGAATCCGAACAGCTGGGCGCTCTGAATAGCGCCCCCAAGCACTTGCCTTGCCTCTGCCTGCAGCACAATCAGTTAAGGAGAAACACGAAGAGAGCAGTGGGAAGATGAATGAAAACCATTACGAAAGGATATGAAATTAATCTGAAACAAGGAGGAATGCTCTTTCGCTTTTTCGAGCATGGCACGTTTTCATCGCGAAAAAATTGTAGTACGCGCGGAGCGACGAATTTCCATGCTTGGGAGAAGTGATTTACGCCGGTGGGGTTGGGAACAATAACGCGGCGACGTCTCCCCGTTTAGAGACCATCTGGTTGAGTTTGAAGATTTATTGTTTCAACTTAATCACAGGAAAATCAATGTAAATGGCCATCTTAAGACGTCAATAACGTTATATTTTACGGAATTGATTCGGTAAAAATCAATTTATTATATTAATATAATTGAGGCTTGTTATTATTTTGTAAGTACTATTTTATCACTACATTATAAATTTATCTTCTGATTCTGCCACCAATTTCCTATTTTATCTATCCTCTCGCTCCGCTGCGGTATACCAGGCTTAAGTTATTAATGCCATTTTCAAGGGTAGATAGGTGAAAATATGTTTTAAAAGTCATCCATTATTTCCTAAAATGGTCATATGTTAAAACGCCTCGAAAATTATCGAGAACCTGAATGTGACTACAAGGTATCGCTTGCTAACTTGACTTTTTCAACATTTATAATATATTCGACCATTTATACACTCACTAATATGCCTTAGTTTTACTCATTCTTTCTCATTACCCCTTTTCAACACTTTCATTATTTATTTGTATATATGCATTTTTTTCTTCGATGCTTGCATATTNGTCGACCAACATACTGCCTTGGTGATTTTTCTACTTGTTGCCCGCAAATCGGTCTAAAATTTGGCAATTAGATTTTGAACACTGAAACTGGTAACCATTGATGTAGTAAGTGTAACTTTAAGAACAGTTTAGCCCAATAATCTCCCATAAAGTTACTCTTATGCTCGGTTATAAATTCGTTTTCTTGCGTATAGTATAGCTTGTTAAAATGGCTGCGTCCATAGTTTCAATGAAATATTTAGATATTCATTTACTAATATGAGAATGCTGGAGTGAACGATCTACTCGAAAACAGTTTTACAAAAATACGGAATTCGTGATAGAAATATGTTCACGAAAGTGGGATTGATGTTTAAAATATCGCTCGAGTCGTCAGAGAGACAACGCGGCGACCAGTTTAAGGAAACTGGCAAACTCTGGAAGAATCGCCGTTATGAGGATCCGATACGCATTTCAATAGAAAATCTTTAATTTACTGGATAGAAGAATGCTAAATTAAGCATTCTTCCATCGCTTCTTTAGTTCTGATGATTCCTGATACGATCCTTAATCATTTCATCCCCATCAAATCTTTGCGGTTCCTACCTTCCTAGATCTTTATTTATCATTATTATTTATCATTATTAAAATAATAATAAAGACCTAGATCAGCAATAAACAGCATTATAAATCATGATCATCTTTGTATTACTGCATTTTTCACATATTCGTATTGTTCTGCAGAAATTTTATTATTAATGTATGTACAATTCTGTCTCAGGATGACACTAGGTCAGACGTTACCTAATTCACATTCTACAACAATTAAGTTCTACATATAAAAATATATGCATTTGTCAAAAATCACCCCGTCCACTAACGGCAATATTTTACAAAAATTACTAATAGAAATTTTAAACAGATACATTTCCATAATACAATTGAAAATGATTTCATTTTTACAGTTTAAGAAACTATGACTTACACATTAAATATTCAAATTTCATAAAATACTCATTCACTTACATATAAAATTTCACTATAGCTACAACTATATTATTCTACAAAAGATAGATCACATCCACAACAGCGAGTACTTTTAACAATCCACTTAAAATGACCACTATACCACAATACGTACACCACTTCCTCAAAATCCTTTCACATATGTTTGAATGATCTAATCCTGAATATGAAAACCGAAATTTTTAGCGCAAATTCTCAATGATTTATTTCAAATTCGTCCAATTTTGTATGCGGCAAACCGGAACAAATTAAGACACGTCTGCATCCTTGGATTCTGTGAGAAAGTCCTCCGACGCAATTCGTCCCGTTCCCGAAATGTTTAACGTTTCCCTCAGGAATCCTCCACCGGTTTCGATCTGAAGTTGAAAGACGATTTCAAAGCGGATTACTGCAAATTTTGGCCGGAATCAAATTACTCTATTCTCGATTGCCAAACCTCGAACACATTTTTATTTCTTTCGCAGTAGCGTCCTTGCCCTTCTGGAATTGGATCATTCGTCACGGAAGGCGTGGCCTCCGCTTGAAAATGAATATCATCATGGAAGTGCAAATTAGCTTCGAGGGATTGGGTGAAGTTTAATTGAAACGTGTGTTATTTGTCTGTTGTGTCATGTGTGTGATTTGTCTGCTGCTTCTATCCCTCTACCGCACTGCATTGGAATAACGCATTTGTAAGCGTTCTCATAATTGTCAGTTCCCTTAAGTCGGTACCAAGCATCTGAAATTTATAACTGGTTAGGGTACTTCTCTAATTATAAAAGCTTACACATTAAGCAGTACTTGCAACCGTTTTTCCTCCGCGGCACTCCTACGTATTAATTAAGATTTGCAAAACACTAAGTACGCCTTTTGTTGAGTCTTTATCTCAATCTTCCGACTCCGGTTTCCCGTGTGGATTATGTATTGTCTCAACTTATGAGTAATAAGCACATTTAGTCCTATAGAAATGAATTAATGGGCAGAGGAAATTATTTTGAAAACATGAAGGTATGTAAAAGCATAATTGCTACCAGATAGTGGTACTTAAATTGATTACAGATCCATAATTTCAAGGTATTACTTCAGGCGTACCTGTAGTACATACCCGTACAAAATTAGTGGAACGAATATAAATGTAGTCGACTCAGTTGAATATCTCGGAATCACCCTTACAAATAACTTAAACTGGAGCACACACATTCAAAAAGTTAAAAAGTGCCACGATAGCAAAGCAAGTGTTGCGCAAATTCTCTCAGTCGCAGGTTAGGAATTCCTGATAGAAAAGAGACTAGAAGATAGACTGCGATTGCTTGGTAAATTCAAAGTAAGTCCGACAATGAGTGTAAAATAAGAGAAATAGAAGCGAGGACAAGTCGTTTTAGGGACTCATTCTTTCCGCGGACGATAGCGAAGAAAAAAATCTCAAATATTTTATAATATGAGTAGTATTTTTATCCCTTGAAACTTCGTGGCGTCTAAAAGTACCTCGCGGCGAAACGTCCCATTCCCGGTCTTGTTCGTTTCATCTCAAATTTAGACTGCCAAAGAAAGAACCCGTGTTACGGAAAATTGGTTGGGAAACTATCATATAAGGCATTGGAATGATAAATTCATTGGTGTAAAAGAAAGGTTGCTAACGCAGTAACAGAATCACTAAAATTTCCACCTTAAAATGTTCGTTCTTATTAATGATCTCACTTTGCTTTCCAAAATATTTTGTGTTTGAGGAAGTTTACGATCAAAGAAGATTCGTGCACAGACCAGCACTTTCGTGAAGTGAAATCTTGCAACATATCGTTCTCAAGTTGTCTCGTAAAACGTTTTACGGGTACAAGGGCAAGTTTTTGAGAGACCGCTTTCAGGAAGCACCGAAATATCGAGAAAAAATACGCACGTTATACTTTTAGCTCTTAAGAACTAGTTCAGAAGCCGCTGTACCACATCATAATTCACACTATTTATTGTCGAAAGAGACAAACATTTGAGAGATGTGGCGACTTTTGTCTGTATGGAGACTTTAGATAGAAATCACTACTTTTTATAACATTAACGTTAGATTATCATTCATGGAATGCTCCTCAAAGTATACTTGAGTACAACGTCGCGACGTACGTGATCATATGAAAGATTTGGTGCTTTCCTGGTGTACGCTATGGATGAAGTCTTCACGGGTTTTCCACCAGGTCAAGTAAGCAGTAGCCGACGTTTCGATAGCTAACTCTGCCATCGTCTTCAGCGCCCTGAAGACGATGGCAGAGTTAGCTATCGAAACGTCGGCTACTGCTTACTTGACCTGGTGGAAAACCCGTGAAGACTTCATCCATAGCGTACACCAGGAAAGCACCAAATCTTTCATATGATCACGTACGTCGCGACGTTGTACTCAAGTATACTTTGAGGAGCATTCCATGAATGATAATCTAACGTTAATGTTATAAAAAGTAGTGATTTCTATCTAAAGTCTCCATACAGACAAAAGTCGCCACATCTCTCAAATGTTTGTCTCTTTCGACAATAAATAGTGTGAATTATGATGTGGTACAGCGGCTTCTGAACTAGTTCTTAAGAGCTAAAAGTATAACGTGCGTATTTTTTCTCGATATTTCGGTGCTTCCTGAAAGCGGTCTCTCAAAAACTTGCCCTTGTACCCGTAAAACGTTTTACGAGACAACTTGAGAACGATATGTTGCAAGATTTCACTTCACGAAAGTGCTGGTCTGTGCACGAATCTTCTTTGATCGTAAACTTCCTCAAACACAAAATATTTTGGAAAGCAAAGTGAGATCATTAATAAGAACGAACATTTTAAGGTGGAAATTTTAGTGATTCTGTTACTGCGTTAGCAACCTTTCTTTTACACCAATGAATTTATCATTCCAATGCCTTATATGATAGTTTCCCAACCAATTTTCCGTAACACGGGTTCTTTCTTTGGCAGTCTAAATTTGAGATGAAACGAACAAGACCGGGAATGGGACGTTTCGCCGCGAGGTACTTTTAGACGCCACGAAGTTTCAAGGGATAAAAATACTACTCATATTATAAAATATTTGAGATTTTTTTCTTCGCTATCGTCCGCGGAAAGAATGAGTCCCTAAAACGACTTGTCCTCGCTTCTATTTCTCTTATTTTACACTCATTGTCGGACTTACTTTGAATTTACCAAGCAATCGCAGTCTATCTTCTAGTCTCTTTTCTATCAGGAATTCCTAACCTGCGACTGAGAGAATTTGCGCAACACTTGCTTTGCTATCGTGGCACTTTTTAACTTTTTGAATGTGTGTGCTCCAGTTTAAGTTATTTGTAAGGGTGATTCCGAGATATTCAACTGAGTCGACTACATTTATATTCGTTCCACTAATTTTGTACGGGTATGTACTACAGGTACGCCTGAAGTAATACCTTGAAATTATGGATCTGTAATCAATTTAAGTACCACTATCTGGTAGCAATTATGCTTTTACATACCTTCATGTTTTCAAAATAATTTCCTCTGCCCATTAATTCATTTCTATAGGACTAAATGTGCTTA
>KZ308165.1:1413529-1472842 GCA_000376725.2 Ladona fulva
ACAAGGAACAATTTCTGATATTCCGTATAGTGAATTAATTTGTATATATTACCTGTTATGTTACCTTTTATTGACAATGATGTTTCTGCTATGTATTACAAACTTTAAAATCTTCTATTCAATTTCTACCACTAATGACGCAATCTATTCTTCATCACTCTTTCCTATATCTTTCGCAGGTTTTTCACATCCCCCTTCTCTTCGTGGGTGTTTTCTTGCAGTGGAGATACTTTTTCTGTGCATAAAATATCACAGTTTTTTACTCCTCCACGAAAACACTTTCTTCCCTTCTTTTATTTTCTTTCGTATCTTTCTCTCACTTTATGACAAGGGTTAAATGGAAGATGGGACTCTTTAGTCCCAATTTCGCCCAATAAAGACGTTTATTATTATTATTAAACTGTGACAGTATATGTTTTCTTGCTATCAATTATCTTTAACGAAACAACTACTCAATTTAGAGGCTAAAATCCAAGAATACTCCGACTTATACAAATTTATAACAGAAATGAAAAAAAAGAACTGAAGGTTAAACGAACACAATGAAGGAGTAGGTACGTTAATACGTGGGGGTATATGTTAATACGTCACAGAGTAAATGAGAACGAAACACTAAGGAATTAATGAGCTACCTAACCTAATTTCGCAGTAAAAAATATCAACATGGTTTTTAAAACATTAAATTAAAATTATTTCCTTAAATTTAATTCTGCGCGCTATCGCGCTATCTAATATTAATGAAGGTAAATAATGACGTTTTTAACGACTCGGATGACGCTGTCCATGTACAGTGTACATGGACAGTGTCTAGGCGTGTACATTGTACACGGCTAGACGTAGAGGATTCGAGTAAACAGAAGCTAAACTTAGAGAAAGCGGTTTCACGTCAGCAATTCTTTGCCCTATTACTTTGAGGAAATAAGGTCCTTTCTAATGCAACATTTCGTTTCACATAACATGTCAAGTGTTATTTATAGAGAGTAGCTGTATTGGCATATTGAGGTTTGCCGCTTCAATGACCTTAGCACTTTTCCTCAGCGGCAGAAAAGCGAAAATATTGGCAAGGTTACATAAGGCTGAGAACATTATGTCACTTTTAACGTAGAGGAACGACGCAAGATAATATCAAGCGTAAAAAGTGTGAGCTAATTAAATGGGACGGAGAAAAACGCCTAATTTAATAAGAATTATTTTCTTCGGAAATGAGTTTAGCTTTGTTCATTTCACTCGGAGATTCGAAGCATAAGCGTAGATCACTTTTGGCGCAACTTGGGCTGAATATCGTGAAAATATTCGGTGAAATAAATTTGAGATTTTTTTTGGACCTCCTTCATACGAACGACTCTTAAATATCGCAGTAATCACAATGATAAACTTTTCCAATTGCTTTCATTGGATTTTATCGCTCTTTTAATTATGTATTCAGTAAAAACATTTCTTTGGTCTGAGCGAGTGTGAAAGAGGTTGTCTCCAGTGGCCATTCATGAAAGATAAATGTTAATGGAAATAAGGTTTTCCAACCTAATTTCCGATCCCAATCCATTTCCAGGTTACTTTTCCGATTTTTGGAATCGCGTGAAGTATAGTATGATTGATAAGTTTATTTACAGAGTTCCAAGTTAACTTGAAACATACCTGAAAAAAACAATGGCTTTAAAGGGAATACTCAGAAAATAACATTATTCGGTAGCCAATCGAGGTCGACGATTTTGTGAAGTAACTCAAATTAACACTAGTAACTTATTTGAATTTCGGTTTAATTTCATTAGTAATGGCTAAGTTCTCATTAATTTTGGAGGCGTAATCTCTGCCATAAATATTTATTATCACACATTTCTATGCATACTTAGAGATTAATTCCCAGATTTCTATTAATATTAGTGATTAAATTCGGTGTCAACAATACTAGCAGTCTCAGATTTCTATCAATGAAACACCATATTTAAATATCAATCAATATTGCAATCACTCTACCATCAAAGAGCATACAGTAATTCATTACCTGAAAAGTCTGATTAAGATACGTTTTTTCTAATCTTTGATTACTTTTCAATTGGCGTGCAACTTTCATTAGAGCGAAGTTTGATTGAAACTACAATTCAACCATATCATCGTATCTGATTTATCTTCGATTTCTTTAATAGGAAGTGAGAAGAACCTGTTAGGATACCAATTACCGATTGAAGTAATAACTCTTTGATTAAAATCTTCTATACCTACAGTGCAGGTCTGCAATTAATGGAATTACTAGGAGGAGGGAAGGTGGGGTCGCAGAGAATTAAGAATACCGTGGTAATTTGATGTAGCATACGAAAAGAAAAGAGGTGGTACATTCATATTCGGCATTCACAAACTTCTCATTCATCATGTGAACGCCTCGTTAGTATTTCACCTTCAGGTTTCAGTTCATTCAGCGAACACAATACAAAGTTAAACGTCTGCGTAATTACGGCGCCGTAGTGGCTCGGGAAACCCCGTCTCCGCTCGACCTCCAGGAGTCCTTGGAAGATTTGCGTGTCAGTGGATGACATAACCGGGCAAACCTCGTGCGGCGGAAGCTGCCAACGGAACGTAGCGCGGAGTTGAAAGAGAATATCCTTCTTTATCGACACACTTCCCACGACCTCTCTTTCCTCCAGGATTTGGGAGAAAAATGACGCAGAAGGGCGGAGGAATGAAACGTTGCGAAAGAAATGGAAAGATGAAAGATAGAATTAGAAAGGATAATGGGAAATATATGTGAGAAAAATGAACCAGAAGATTGGCGAAGAGAAGTTTAGTAAAGCATCCAATCGAATTTGGGATTTTGGCAATGAACGATCGTCGAACAGCGCACAGTCGGCTAGAATCGAAAAAAAGCTGGCCAAGAGGCCAAAAATGGTTTTTCTGGAGTGAGGGACGTGAAACTTCGCACATTTATTAAAAAATGATTGCATTTTGTTATTCCGTTTCTAATTTTTCGCACATTCGCACAAAATTCGCACATTTATTAAAAGATATTGCATTTTGTTATTTCGTTTATAATTTTTCGTCATTTGCACGCGTCAAAAAGATACAGGGTATCAAACTTGGGCTATTTTCATAAAAAAGAATATTCTCGGAATTTTCGGAAAAACTTTCAAGTTGGCTGCGATGTAGAAGTTGCTGCAAGGAAACTGGTTGAAAAACGAGTTATGAAGCATTTTTGTACGAATCCTGATCTTTTGATTCGTTCTAGATTTTGCGCTCAAAAATAGATTTCTGCTCATTTTATGTAACAAAATTATTATCATGTTATATTCCGCCTGCAAATGTTATAAACTTATTCTACAGGAATTTTAAAGCGTACTAGGTAATTTTTATCTCTCTTATTAGCAGAGTGGAAGGAGAAATACTTAAATTGACTACTCACTTGGTTATCCGGAAACCCTTTGCCCTTGCTTTCATCACTTAACCAAGAGCTATAAGTGGAAAACGTGCTCCAAAGTGAAGCACACCTACCACCTGCCTGCCACCAGTTGAATGCCTTTTATCGGCATCTTTCATAACACATTAATTATCATTTTATTACAGCAATAAGCGAGAAAGAGACAAAAAAATAAAATATACCATTTTTTCTCTTCTTTATCAAACAAAAACGGAAAAATCTGATCGAGATAAGGTAGTAGGAACCAAGCTGTACTTTGCATAAATATACCTCAGTACATGCTGTTTCATTATGATGATGTTTTGTTGGATCCGGAAACCCATTTTTTCCGAATGTAATGTACCCATTGTTGAATATTGGCGTATATTTAATAATATTCGACAATTGAGCAACTAGGTGCTATAATCCAAAAGATACATTTCACTAGTATTCCACAGAACGGAGCAGTCTCAATAATTATCCTATGTCATTTTAAGTCTATTTTAGTAGCAATTCTTGTGCAATTTAAAACTAAGGGAGGCTTACATACGATATGAATAATAACAGAACACTACGGGGCTTCCAGGTAACCAAGAGGTTTGCGCGTTTCCTTCGATGAAAGAGGTCTTGGGTTCGATTATCGGTGACGGCCCATTTGTACGAAATGACCTGTGCCGTTGAAGTACTTTTAAAGATACTGCTACTGCCCCCAGAAAATTACTTTCACCAAGATACTGAACGAGTTTCACCTTGGGACAAAATTTCCGATTTCCTGCTTTGAGGGGCATGTGCTTGTACAAGAACTACAAGAATGAAGAAGCATGAACACTGAAATATCTTTCGGAAATGGTGTAAAAATGGAATTCTCCGTTTCCAAAATGCTTCATTTATTTCGGCATTAAAAAAGCAATCTGTTCCCTATATCTAAGACCTTCCACCATTTTACATTTGAAATGCATTGAATTTCACTTAGACTGATTTGGTATGATATAAACGTTTTAGAGTTACCACGAAATCCTCTTACCAAATTTAAAAAAACCGAGCAGTATGATAAAACAACTCTTGATGCGAAAACTAAAGATTTAATATTTTATTTTCAACGCGTGTCAGCTAAACGTAACATACTGAGTCTAGAGTAAGACCAAACTGGCTAACCTTCAAGGCTCCTTCGCGAATTTGCATTCCTTTCGGTTTGCAGAGCAAAATTATCTTCCTGATACCGGACGAATGAATATTACGAATTTCAAATATCCAATTTCTCAATCTTCCAAAGAAATATTTTCTTTAATCACTACGCATAATCAAATTATTGCTAATTTAATAGAGATAAAATCACTTGAAATTTTCGCACAAAAAACGTTTGCATTCTATAATACGAGTATATTCATATTACTTGATTTTCATCAATTTATTCATATTTAAAATTTATATCTGATAAACTGTGAACAGATATCATACAGCCGTTTAAATCCAGTAATTTGAAATATTTACATAAATTTAATATTACCTCATTCAGTCATTTCAGACTGTGAAATTATGACTTCGACTATCTTCGGAATATCTCATTTTCTTTCTCTATTACGTAAGTATCAAGCAAAATCTTTGTAGAAAAGTGGTTTAAAAATGTATCATTCTAACTCATCATCTAGAGGTTTATTTTCAAAATGAAGAAACAGTAAACATTAAAAACGAATGTAAAGATGAATATCATGTATTATCATATATTATTGTCATCAAGAAATGTAAATAAATGAAAAACAACTTTTCGTTTAAGCCTAGATAATTTTACTTCAATATTTTCGTTATGATTTCCCCTCAAACAGTTCCGAAAATGAGATTTAATACATCTGTCTTCGATCTTGTAATCGCACAAATTAGATATAACTACCATGCATATCACCACGAGACCTTGACAAGAACACGAAATATCGGAACGGTAAACACTCCCGACGACAATGCCCAATGGCATTGAGGCGCGATTTATACCCTCCCTTCAGCGCACTACCATAGATTATGCATTTGCTCCAAATTACCATAAAGTATATCTGCAGCAAAGGACACGCCGCCTCCATTTCCTTGGCCTCCTACCTAAATTTTCATCGTGTGGGTGCACTCTTACTTTCATCGCCTACTTTGCAAAAATATAAAACAGGTGTTTTGCTCTTTAGACTCTCGAGGGCGACCGGGACTCGGCCACTAGAGCGGGTTCTCTCTCTGGGGGTTGACACTGCGGTCGTTGAAGTCTCCGCCCTTTCTGTGATCAACCATCGAGTTTAAAACGGGTAACGAGATCCATTCTCTTTCCTACCCAAAATAATTACCTCTCGGACTTAATGTTAACAATTGGTCACGCTCTTGCAGTCCGAGATAAGGCGAAACAAACGTCGACCCTTCTCTAAACGAGGTAATCCGAGGTTCGAAAACCCTTCATTCAGTCGCGGAGGAGGCGTTCTGTCTAGGAGATGAATTATCAGTGGGGAAGCCGACATTCATCACGGACGCTAATATGCGACTAGTGTGAGAAACGTAAGACGTTGAGTAATTTGCCGAATACCGGCGAGTTAAATTTTGATTTATTTTCATGCCCCGAAGGCCGTTCTATTGTTTTAAAAGTAGACTTCGAGGAAAGATATACATACTATTCCTCGACTTCACGCAAAAGTAAATTTGTATCTGTTTAATGGCGGGCTTTTTTCCCAAATCACGAGGCTATGCGATTCCTCCAATATTATAGACGCTTACATGTACATCTAATGAGAAATTCCATTTCATTAATTCGTCTGATCGGGGGCTCCCGGGTAGCCAAGTGGGCAACGCGTGCGACTTCGGCGAAAGCGGTCCCGGGTTCGATTCCCGGTGGGGGCCCACATGCGAAATGACCAATACATAATGATCGTCCTCGCAGTATAGTGTATCAGGGGATGTACGATGGTATTCTAAAGGGACCCTACCATTCCTCGGAGTCCCCCCGAATTAACGGATACGCCATTAAACATCGTAACATTTTTCTCAACAATTCATAAAACTTCGCCTTTAATATCACGGTTAATTTCCAGTACATTTATAAGTTCTCGAAAACGAAGCATAGCATTACTTTATTTACGCGGATCCCTTTGCACCAATCTCTTTATTTCTTTATCGAAAATCATTAATACGATAGTACGTCAACAAACGGATTTAAAAAGGAATTAAATTTAGCGTAAGTAATGAAACACAGTTAAGCTCCTCAATGTCTGATTCCGTTGAGTAAAGAGTGTCTAATTGTTATATATACTCCTATTTTTTTCTTCTAATTATGAATGGTTGCTGTGGAATTTGGAATGGAGCATTAAAATTCGTAGTTTAGATCTTTTAGGAGTAAAAACGTTCAATCCAGTAAAATTCTTATTTAATATCAGTTTATAATAATAATAAGTACAAAAATAATACAAGTTTATGATAAAAGTTTATAATCAGTTTATAATAAGAAAACAACATCTCCAATGCTCTGAACATATTGATATGCATCTTTTATCAATAAGAACAGCACCGATGAAAATTGATTACTTCAACTTGTCTCTCTTTTCTTGAGCATGAGCTCAAAATTCAATTTCCAAGAGAAGCTTTTCCTGAGGAAATGAATTGATTTACCTTCACAGCTTAAGAAATTATATGCTAATGACGTTTTGTTCGAAATGAAGGTTAAGATTCAATTCCTTTCTTTTCATGATAATTATAGTATCATTAGGTAAACAATTCGACAGGAAGGTCAGTTTTTAATTACAATTTTAAAATATTAAATAAAAAGCATTTATTAGCACGAAATGGAAAGAAAGATAGAAAGGAAAATATTAGAATAAAACTAGAATAAAAAAAGATCGTGGATGAGGGGAAGAGTCAGGTGGGCATATAAAGTCTACATAAACTACATAAACACCCTGCAAGCCGCCTTACGGCGTGTGGCAGGGGGTGAAAACACCGGAAGTGAAATAAAGTGAACTGAATCGGGTGATTTTTTTATGATCAAAAGCTGACAGAGATCGTTTTCAGAAACGGAAAACAGCCGTGACGAGAAGTGTTTCTGTTATAAGAACTTCAAGTTTGAAAACTCGTTGGGGGATATGGGATAGTAAAACGTTTAACGGTCATTAGAATATCTAAGATGTTTCGAGCCCTAAGTATTTCGACGCCAGGGAAGATTTAAAATGGCAAAATGAAAACATAGCCGTATCCCGCATCAACATGCGCAAAACTCATCCTTAACACTAAGTTATTCTTAGGCATCCTGAAAGGATTCACGGAGATAAGGTTATGCAAGTTAAAAAGAGGAAGCGGGTTACATCAGAAGCGGCTATTCTGAGCGGTTCCTTGTGCAAGTCATGTTAAGGGAATGAATTTATTGAAAATCACATCGGCACGTATCTTTTATACGACCTTTCCGATTCAACTTCTTCCTATCCTCACGGAGTACGGCAATGGTTATACAAGGTGTTTAATGGACTTCCTCCAGAATTAGCATACAAAGGGAGGGAAAAAGATTCACTTTATATTTCTGCCACAGCTTTTTCGGCTGCTTGATGGGACGAGGGGGAGCTGAGTGTTTGGGTCGAAGTTGTGAGAGCTGGAAGGTTGCGGCCCACGAGATGGCGAGATCCGTTGGCGACGACTAAAAGCTGTCGGAAAGAGATCAAGGACGAAGTGCTCGGAATCTGGAAGGAAGAAGGATGAAAAAGCGGAGGCTAAGCGGCTCGCGTTCCCTCGCTTCTTAGTAATTGATGCAGTTGATGTTTTCGTATTGAAATACCCGCGAGAGTTATGCAATTTCCTTTCGGTCGCTGTCCGTCGTTGGGAATGTAGCAGTGGCAGCTGTTGAATCAGCCTGCTTTTACCTTTTATTCAATTTTTTCAACACATTTCGTTTAACTTAGGTTTCGAATTAAGTGGACATGTGCAGTTATAGAGTGGACGCCTATCTAGCATGAGATAGATCAGCTAAGGTCTTTGCAGGTCCTTATAACTCACGTTGCACATCATGTATGTATGCTCATGATATGCATTGTAATAACTAAGGAAAAAAGCAGCAAGATATGACAAAGAGAACGAAACGAAAATTGAGGTAAACCTTGCCTTTCTTCTATCAATGGAACTTGAAACCGAGTGGGTAAATCAGAAACATTTAAGTTTATTAATACCCTCTAATACTATGCTTGATTAAGAATCACAAGGCCAACTTTTAAGCCTGATTTGACATCCGAAGTTATAATCTGTAGAAAAAATACAATGGAGACCTTATAAGCGGATGTTAAGTAGTACTAATGAAAACTAACTTCATAAACTGTTCAAGAAAAATTATTGTTTTTCGTCACATGAAGAAAAAGAGCTTTTGAGTTTAAAATGTTCGTAGAATAGCTTCATGGCTGCTGTATTGAAAATAATTTTTCAATAGTTTCCCTTAACCCGCAAGCAAAATATTCTGCATACATTAATCGACTTCTTCAACGTATAAGACGAGGGAAACAATCATGGAAGTTTCCGGAGTAGCCAGCAACTTAAGTCCTACTTGTCGTAAAGAGGCTTTCATGAAACTACAAAGCAACACTGTTATAGAGATGATTTCATTTCTGTTACTTATTTTCCAGTTGAGATGGAATGGTTTGGATGAACAATGGTGTGATATCCCACACTGCATCAGCTACTGTTTTGCATCCTAGTTCCATTTACTTCAGCCTACGCACTTTGTCCGCAGTAATTTGTCAAGAGATGGAAAATTAATCATTCGAATGAGATAAAGACAAAAATGAAAGCCACCCTCATGAGTCATGAATCCGCTGAGAAAGTATCTTTACATTGAAAACGCACCTCGTACAACTCACTAGGAATTACATTGCCATAGAGAGCTTGCAACCAATCTTTGGTTTCTTAGCGGGTTTAGAATGCATTGGAATAACCGCCTCGCAAGAACAGGATTATCATTAGCATTCTCGAATCAAGTTCATTGGCAATCTTGTATGCTTTCCATGAATTACTCCCTCCGTAGAAATTCACTATTCGACGATAGGTGGTAACGGATTGATGCGTTTGCAAATATGGTATGATTAAATCATAGTGATTCCAAACCGTGCCTCGGCAATGAGCAACAACGCAAGCAATATCCGAATTCAACGACTCTTGTACGATAAGTGATTTATATTCACACAATGGTCCATTACTAGATCAGTAATTCGAGATTTGCAATCTGTGTTGAAGGATTAAGCTGGGTTATGGAAATTTGAAAAATAAACACGAAGGAAGAAGCAATCAAACCCATATAATATGTTTTTTGACAAAGATATCTTCGGGTATTCTGCACTATTTTACCTCTTCTACAGCTTATTTAATGCTACTTCACTGCTTAAATCCAATATCCTTAATTACAGCGTCAGCCTCTATTTCAGCGCACTCTGATAATAATAATAATAATAAATCGACTTTATTTCAGGGCGAGATTGAGACTAGTAAGTCTCTTCTTACATCTAACCCTATGTCATAAAAGATGAAAAGAAATAGTTTATGGGGTTAAAATAAAAGAAAATTAACAAAGAGATGTGTTTGCGGGTTAAAAAACCTAAGTTATTGCAGTTAGGAAAAAATAGAACCCTGCAGGAATACGCCCACAGGAAGGGGGGCGTGAAAAACCTGCGAAACCTACAGACAGTAGCATCTAAAATTTTAAAGAGAGGGGTAAATTAGAAAATGAAAAGTGACTGCAACCTTACTGAAAAGAATCCATACACCAAATTCCAACACAATATCTAATTATAGTGATTTCTTATTGACTTGATACCTACAATTTAAAATACAGGCAAACATACTGGATCAGAAGTTCTTTTCAATATTTCCCGTGCGATTCTATGGACTGATCTTGCAGTTATGGAATGACAATGCCATTTTATTAAAATCAATTCATGGCAGTTTTTTTCGTAAAGATAAAAAATAAAAAATTCACATGAAAAAGAGTAAATTCCTAATTATAGGTTATAAACAGTAAATATGTAATGAATAATTGAAAGAATTAGTAATATATTGTGAATATTACGGCCTACACATTTCAGTAATCGTAGCCAAGTTTGGTGGACGTTTTTCGTTACAAAAATAAATATATGCGTTGTAATTATCATTAGATTATACTTAA
Organism: Ladona fulva; assembly: GCA_000376725.2. NCBI lineage: Eukaryota > Metazoa > Arthropoda > Insecta > Odonata > Libellulidae > Ladona > Ladona fulva. The sequence continues at coordinate 1,424,065 of KZ308165.1, forward strand.
TTAATGGTTTTTTGGAAAGATGACAACTTATAGAAGATGCAGTGATGATGGCCACAGTAATGGTAGTTAATGGTTGAATTAACAGCTCAATTATTTCGTTATGTCTCAAGATGCAATGTAGCGTGTCAAATATTCTCAAGATGTTATGTTGTAAAAATATGTATTACATATAGTGAAAAAATGTTGCTATCAGGCTTTCGCATATTTTTAGGTTAGACATGAGAACGAAAATAATAATAATACTCATAAAGGAAACTTTTTTCTAACTTCTTCCCCAAAAAATATCTTCGAAATTTCTACTTTTCAATACCCCATTACTACTTTCATTTCCACGTATCCCATACCTTCTCTCTTCGACTACTCCGTAACTAGTGATGGAGCTACTTCTCGATGTGATTAGCCCCCGGCTCGCATTTTTTTGTGCGAGTTTCCTTCCGATTCGGTCCATTCCTTTTACGTCTCACCCGAGTCAATTGCGATGCAACGACAGCACTCATGCACAATGACATGCCACCTCCCATTCCCCCATTCTCCTTCCGATTGTTAAGTCCCCGTGACCTTGACACTTCTCCCATGAGGGGAAAGAGTGACGCCCACGTTCCCTTTCTCTCCAAAGGCCTCAAAGGAAATTCGTGAACTTCGTGATTAAGCCTTGGCTGATGGAAATCCCCGCCGCGGGCGACGCGAGGAAAATTTCGCCTAAAATGGACTTTTGCGATTTTTTTCTTTTTATTGCGATTAGGCTTCCGTTCCGTTTTTCTTTAGCCAGCTGAGAGTGCACACAGTGTGGGCGTATTCCTCGACGCCCAGAGGGACACTTTGCGATCTCTACTGTTTTAACTAATGGTCCGAGCTATACAAAAATAAAAGTGAACGAATTGCTGTCGGATTGAAAATAGTATAGACCTGGATTTTGACGCGTTACCCATTGATGATCTGCTAGTATACTGGGACATGTTATGCATCGTTCGAAAGAACATTTATTTGTCTTTAAAATGATATACATTAACAGTTAATATCTATCTCCTGCTTTATGTGAGTCGACGCAAACCAAATCAAAACACGGTAAATTCGCGAAAATCCGTGACTATGTCATCTTCACACTTTTGTGGAACCATGACCAGGAGTCACAGAAAAACCAACCATTTAGTAGGACGTAAGAATTATTCTCAATGAGAGCAGCTATCTCGTACGATGCTTCAGGGTGCAGCCTAAAAAGGGAAAAGTATACTCATCAAGTCATTCCTCTTGAGACATTAGGTGTTCTAACGGCTAGGCACCATAAACACGTCTCGCACCCTGGCGCTTTACACCTTGGGTGCGACTCGGTTCTCAACTGTAACTATTTGCTAAAAAGCGGTGCGAGGTTTTCCTTCCCAATTTCTTCTTTTGCAAAGAAACCATTTTCTGCTAAAACATTTTGATGTATGCAAACGTGTGAAGATGTGGACATAGGAGACTTTATGAACATCAATGCAATATTGGCGGGACTCTATTTTTTCTCTCTATTATTCTCAGTCTGAGGAAGTTACGAAGGATTTCATCCCCATTATTATGTCCTTTCATACGATGATCGTACCTTACCACAAAAATTACCTTTACGTCTGATTTTATCTTCAGAATTTCACTAGCTTATTGCGGAGGAAGTTACGAAGAATTTAATCCCCATTCTTAAGGCTTAGCAAGAGGTGATACTTTGACACAAAAATTACCTTTACATCTGTATTTATGATCAAATTTTCACCAGCTTATTGCTGCAGCATTTAATCATAGATTACTCTAAAAGACGAAGTTCACCTCTCATCTAACTCCTTTAGCCTGACATATTTTCTTCAAGATTTCTGTGCGGATTTCAATTCAAAGACATCATATAGACTTAAAACTGATGACTGAAACAGAATTCATGGGGTATGAGGAAGTTAGTAAAAATAAGCACGCTACATTTAAGGTAATCATCTCTTATATAGGCTTATCCTACGTAAGCAGTGGTTTTGTTATTGTAATAATATCGCAGTAAAACATGACATTAGAAAATTAATGAACTTATGGTTAAGTAAATTGCTAATATTAAAGCATAAAATAAATGAGGTAATGGAACTTAGTATTTTCCCCACGATTTTATCATACGACTGGTTTCGGCCTTACAACCATAATCATGTAGTATGAAAACACTTCATAACATGATGTTCAAATATCTCATTTATTAAATGGCGTTCCGCCTAGTAAGTCACACTGATTACATCAAAGCATAAATTTACCAATTTTATTGACGAAAGATATCTCGTATTGTATTTATATTTTTGAATTCTCAGGAACGAATTATGAATCAGTTTATGGAACTGAATTTACAAGATAGGTATTTTGTATTTGATGAAACATCTCAGTTTCACAATATGATGGATGGACATAAAAAGTTTTTCGATGGTTACTTCGGAGAAATCCGTGAAATTAGCTCTTTTATGGCTTAATTTTCATGTAATAAGACAGAAAGGGGTAAAATCAGGCAAGAATTATACGGTAAGAAAACCAATTTAGGTTTTTACTTGATGCACGAACTTCATAAGGGAGTTCCTTCGCCTTTGGCTACGCATTATGGAACTCGTCTTCAGTAGCTGGAGAAGGCGTGAGCACACTTAAACAGAATAATGCGACATCTAATCTCCTTTCGGATGTTTATAGCAGTAAACAAAAGCATGTGAGCGGCACAATTCGGGCAAATTTATGTATTTCGAATGAAGTGACATAAAGGTATTTTAACTTAAAGGGTGCGAGAGAAGCCCATTGCTGTAGTTTGTTCTTGTATATGTCTTGCTCATTACCGCACCTTGTTAAAATGAAAGGAGGCAGCGTTGAGTGTACGAGTTCCACTGTATGATCTGTGTTCATAGATTAGATTGTAAATAAAGGTGGCGCTATTCAAACGTATGAGGAAGTCAACATTACCAAATCTAATTTATTCTTCAGAACTTTCCCAGATTATTCTCAGCAGTTATAGAAAGTAGAGGTGTGAATAAAGGACAGCGAGGTATGACACCTCCTTAGGTTTAATTCATGCTTCGTGGTTTACTATATTCACGGCACCCCACACACTCATGGTAATTGCTAGTTCTTCTCAGCAATAAACGAGATTTCCCCGTGGACTTTCATTCCTTGATCGTACTCCGTTTTCTTGATGAATAATTATACACTCGGCTCGGTATTGTAATCGAGAATCACCGCGGAATCCACATTCAGCGGACGAATACGCTCATGTACATACATACCTTTACGCCTCACCTAATAGTGTTATTTTAATGTGACGTGCTTCACATTCAGTTATTGACTTTTTCCGAATTTTAATTCTGTATTGAGGGTCAAATAAAACGAGTTGTTTAGTTGATTCGATTTCAAAATTAATATTAGGTAGGATTGGATGTTAGATTGATGTTGTTCGATAGGTTGGCAGATGGGTAGAATACAGCAAGTAGAGAAGATGAACTCGGTGAGTAATGAATGAACTCAGAAGACAAAGATAAGTGCTTAAAAAATTATTCCTTGGGAATAAATCAAAGGACTTTTCTATGACGAGGAAAAAATTCTCTCATGCATATATACCAATTCAAAAAAATATACTCTTTTACAAATATATATTTCAAAAGTGATCGATAGTTTTATTTTTTACGAATTGAGGGGATAAACATTTGTGCTCGAATCGATTTGAAAGTTTATACCTGAATATATTGCCCTACCCTTTCTCTAACCAGTTGTCAACTGGATATCAGATTGAATTCATGACATTTTCCTGATTTCCTAAGTGTGTTCCAATCCGTATTTTATACGAATTCCCACTAAATATTCCAGATATTGTCAAGTAAGTATTAAAGGAATCTGATAATATTCCATGTGAGGATAAAATAGTTGAAAAATAACTATATTCTTTAATTCATATAATGCCTTTAATTAACCTACGATCTTTCGCGGTTTAGAAAAAAACCTAGCAATTATAATTTTCTCTTAATAACACTAGTATTTCTGACGTGTGCGGTAGTTATTACAGCGATGCCCTCTAATAATATTGTACTTCTCAACTAAGAGGAATTAAATACTCTGGAATTTAATAAAGATAATGCAAATCTTTGATTAATTGTACCTTGTATCTCAGTCTCTGCCAAAATATTTTAGTCAACAGTACATACATGGGAAGGGGTAAATCATTTGGCGGAGCTCTACATATAAATAAATTAATACACGTATATCATACTTTGAGAAAGAATCGGAAAAAGAAAGTCCGCAGCCGGGAATCAGACCCAAATCTCTCACTTGCCGGGCAGTTGTTCTAACTAATTAAGTTTCCACAATCTCTCCTTTGATTCTGATGGTTTAAGTGCGCTTTAATGGTAATTGTGCCATCTTAAATGCCCAGTGTGCGTGCAGGAGTGGTGCCATCATAGATGGGTCCTCCATAACTTACTACGACCCATAAAAAGCCCAAGAACATTTCTGTCGTGATGGCTCAACAAACTGGAGCAGTGTGTCTCAACCAGTGCTCCACACTGCTTAGTTGCTCCGCGAATACTAGTAGAGAACTCCATCAATTAATCAAATTATTAATGATATCTTACGTAAAAAAGGAAATATATTGCGTGTGTTGACAGTCCTTTCTTCATTATATATAGTTTTAGATATGATATTTATTACGTTCGTATTGGCAAATATTTTAGTGAAGAATTTCTTCAAGTGATACGCGTAATGTAGTTAATTCTTTCTGGTGCTCTGCATCCTCTCTAAGGTTGAGAAACTGGATTAGAGCAACCGTCTGGCAGGTATACGATCCGGGTTCGAGTCCCGGCTACGCCAGTCTCCGAATATTTCACAAATAACGAGAACTTGTGCTTGACATTTAGTACAACTTCGATATCTTTATCAATGTTAAAATAAATACCGAAGCTAAAATGATGATACAGTTAAAAATTTAACGTAAGAGAGTTAATATAATTATTTTATATGCAATAAATAATAATTTAGTTAAAAATTTAACAAAAATACTTATTAATGTTGTAATAAAATATCGACACCTCACCTCAATACACACTGATAGGTTATATAAACATTTAGTATTTTGTTCACACCTTTAAGATTTCCTTCACTAGACCAATCTTTTTTTCAGCAGACAATTTCTGCCGGCAGATAGTTTTGAGCTCCCTAGTGCTGGAAATACTTATAATATGGTTGAAACACCGAGGAAAAGTAGTCATTAGAGCTGTAAAATTGTAAGGAAATTCAAGCCACCCATGACGGTAGGCTTGTTTCAGGTTTGTGCAGTCAACTAGCTTGCTGCTTTATCGAACCGCAACTTCATTCACTTCAACAACTCGTCCGTTTTTCACTTCGCTACATCCATTCTAAGGACCCGCTCCTTTCATTATTTTCAATCTTTTTTCAGTTTATTAGTTCCATGAAATCGGAATCGATGTCTTTCCCCCTCGTTACCCCCACGCTCCAATTCGATCGCGCATCAACAAGCCTTTTTTACTGCCACCGCTCTCTTTCTGCACACAGATCGCCTCACCGGATAATATTTTTTTCCTTCGTTTTTGTCTCCTATGGTTTCGTTGGGCGAGTGCCTGCAACCGCGCTTATAATTGCTCCAATGCGTTACAATCGCTCCATTTACTGCCCCCGCAACCCATGCTCAAACCCGTTCTCCAGTCTCAGCCTAACCTTATGGCAATTTTTAGCAAGTGGGTGCCCTTTTGCGAATCACGTCTCCTCGCGGACGGCGACGTGCTTTTAATGGAGGGCCAACCCACTGCAGCCCCTCGATCGATGCTAATTTCACGAAAAGGGGTGGAACTCGAGGGGGCAACGATTTGATTCACGAGCAAACGAACTATATGCTCCAAACTCCCCGTGTGTGATTGATATTGTGGTCGGACAATAAAAAGGGCTTCTGGTGAGCTGAAGGAAATATCTTGCCACGAACTGGTAGTTTCTTAGAGGGGTTTGAAAAACCGATTAAGATTTGGCGAGGATTTGTGTCATGGATCAATGACCGTGGCCAAGATTTGCTCTGAAATTTGCTTTCAGATTTCCATTAACAAAATCAGAGGTCAGTCGCTGTGTCTAACGACTCAGTAATTCTAACCATTATTTTGAACTGCATGTATTCTGTCTCTAAGCGCCGAGAGCAGAGGGAAGGCATAATTTTCTTAACCTGAATTGCATTTTTTATTAAGCTTACAGGTTATTTCCTGAGGGTGTAAAAGAACCGTTTGTCATAAAACATTTACATCTTTATTTCGACTATAGAAAATGAAGTATACGCATTTTTTGTTTATATTTATATGCGAATTAGCCTCAAGTAACACAGTAATCGACAATATTCTTATATACTTTACCAAGAAACGATATACTTTTTATCATCAGTTAGGTTCATAACTGCTATTAGAGTGTGCCAAGTTTTAATAGTTTACGCTCAGGATGGCAAACTTATAGTCGGAAGAGTGCCATATTTGATTGATAGGCTCGCATGTCCATCTTCAGTGACTGATGGAGAGTTTTTACGTTATAACAACGACGATGGGCTCACAATGTCGCCAATTATGAAAAAGTTATCTAGCAAAAGAATTTACATTGACTTATTCTTGCTTTCGATATTTCAGTTGAATACTTAATAAAGCAACAGAGAGATAGAGATACTGGTGGTGTAGTGGTTAGGAAATCTAATCGGGGGTTTTCAGATATAGCGCCATGAGAGTGCGCGCCATAGGTTCGCCACCCTCGGGCTAGACAAAGCTTTTACTGGGAGGAATAATGGAAGGGAAATGGTAAGGTTAAACTCTCTCTAGCACATTCCACTTTCCGCTCATTCGATATCTCCAATGAAAGTCTTCTGCCCACTCGATAGTCAGCGACTGACATTATTTATCATACGCAATGTAGTTCCGCATTGAAGATTTAAAGAATATTGTGTCCTCGTTTTCGATCATATTTGTATTTAAATCCATCTAATTTTTTATTTCTCTTCCTTTAAGGACAATAAAGATTTTCATAAATTAATTCTTTTCTTGCGTTTCCCTTTGAATGTAGCAAAAGAGATCTTGGCAATTGGACAAGATGCGCCAAATTATTTTATAACCGATACTAATTAAAATTCTGAGTTTCTGGAACTCTTTACTATTAATTACTGTGGCGACCGCGGCTATATTGTGGCAACAAGTAAACAAGCATTGTTGCGAGAATTCATCGGTAGCCATTACCGCGATAAATCGGAATAAAATACAAAATTATCACTCTTCTTTCCCTCGGTTACGCATAAGTCTTTCTCTGTTGCGGTTCACCCACCACAGGGAACAACACCAGAACCATATCAGAGTCAGATAATCCATATCAGATTCTTATTTTCGGCTAACAAAATAAAATCATGATTTTTGCTTGTATAGGTATATGCCATGAGATTTTAACAAAAATCTTTAGCTTTATCATACGCCAGAAATTATAGAGCTAATTTAAGAAAATCTATATTCTTAAACATAAAACCGACTGGCGGGTAACTCTGTGGTATTCCATGACAAATTTGGAAGAAATAAAAAGGAACCACTTTTCACAAATAAACCTATATCCTATTTTATCATAAAAAACAACTGCAAAATACCACAGAAAAACAAAGATTCAAATACACATGTTTCGACAATAATATTACACAAAGCGGAGAAGGGTAATAGGTCAAATATTCTTGAGGAAAAAAAATAACGAAAATAATAACTTTAAAGTTTTAAACTTTAGAGTTTTAAAAACACTCGCAAGCCGTATTTCGGCAGGCGGAACACGAGTTTAAGAGACAAACGGGAAGCTCCAGATTACAGATTTTGAAATCGGTAATGAAACCGGAGCTTCCCGTTTGTCTCTTAGCGCAAGTTCCGCTTGCCGAAATACGGCTTGCGAGTGTTTTTAAACCTCTACTTCATTAACAGTCGTGTTCCAACTTTCTTTTCTTTCAAAAATAATAACCAATTTGTTTTTCCTTACTCCCCCCCTTTACGCACTGCTTCTCTCCCACGTCCCTCTCCCTTCCCTAGTTTGCGAAATTCTTCTAACTAATCTTTTCCGTGAATCCTACCCTTTCACCTTGTCCTGACCCTATTGCCCCCCCTCCCCAACCCTGTCCCGCTTTCTTGCTTTCAATGTGTTGGTTTCGGCTGCTTCCTCACAATTAAAGATGACGCATATGCGTCGAAACATGCGTCGTGATATTTTGCAAGATTGTTTTTTATAATAACATAGGAAATAGGTTCATTTGTGAAAATGGGTTCCTTTTTATTTATTTTTTTTTTGGCTCCCGGATAGCCAAGTGGGCAACGCGTTCGACTTCAGTGAAGGCGGTCCCAGGTTCGATTCCCGATGGGGATCTACGTGCGAAATGACCTTAGATATCGAAGTACTTATAACAATACCATCACTTTATTTCTTTAAAAGGTTTCCTAAAACGATTAAAATCGTGAGATACATCATTTATTCAAATCAATTCTTCGCTACAAGTGTGCTGCGGCACACTTGTGTGCCGTAAATACATACGACTTTATCTTCGGGCGAAATTGCCCGAATTGATTACTTTTTACGTCTTACGTTTAACCCATTCATAATAGAAAAATGATAAAAATCAAAATTAATTAAAATTAAAGCATTTAAGCATGTTGGATATATCTCAGAAAAAAGGAAACATAATATAAACTAATGTTACAATAAAAAATATGAAATGAGAAAAGAGACACGAAAAAGTGAGAAAAGAAGGGGAGAGTGAAAGGGAGAAAAGGGAAAGGAATAAGTTCTTCGTTCTCCGATTCATATCCAAGGGTAACATTTTTCAGGATTTGCATTACTCATTAGCTCTTTAGAGAGAAATTTCGTCATATAGTCGAATTTCTATGAAATTCTAAAGTATTTTCTTTCGCTCTCACGGTTTATTTTTGCTATTTACCTCAATTCACACGAAACTAAGAAACGTGTGGCTTAGTATGTTCCGTTATTTGAGTGTATGCTTTGGTGTGACTTGGCTGAGACCAGGTTAGGAAGCACTGCAACGCTCGATGTAAAGACACAATATTTAGTTTAATTTATGCTGATGCTATTCCAGGGTCACAGATCTATCTCTATTTCAAGACTCAATTCCTCGTTCATATGTAATAGACGAAACAAATACAAAAACGAATGCATTCCAATCCATATTTGCTTGCCTCTCCGTAGGAAACATTATCGGCGATCCAATCTGTGTCTTTTAAACTGCAACACAATAACTCCATTCTTCATGCTACTCCTTAACGAACAGATGCAACTAGTTTCTCCAGGAAAGGAAAGCTGGAATCTGATTATCAGCTTTTTTAACGAAGACTAGAAAGGAAATGCGTCGTAAAAGTGACCGAATCGCTAGTAAGACACCTTATGCCTCCATTCATAATATTTATCGCTCGTTCGTGAGATGATTAAGTAAGGCGCTCGTGACTCATTATTACTGTCGAGAAAAACCTTTTCCCCTCACTTTAGATTGACTCACGCCAATTTTCTGACCATTGCCATCGTTAAAAAAGCAATCAAGGACGGATTACAAAAATTATATCTGAGCAATTACACAACTTAAGGAATTCGATCAAAGAGTTTACAATACACGAAAAATATTCTTTTAATATTACGGATGGAACGTAGATAAAACGTAGGCGTTATAAATAACATTATGCTGTCCTTTCTTCAACGTTTGGAATACTATTCCTCGTTTTTGAACTAGATCTAATTAATTACACAATTTTTTGTGACTGAAATCATTTTCTGATAATAAATTTTCTTATGTTGTGATACGGTTATTTCCAACGTTTACTACGATTTCTATTACTTTATTGCATGTATCGTAGTAATTAGATTAGATTAGAATGTATAAGTGCAATTCAATTAATTATAGAGCACTGTGTGTTCCTAAAATCATATCTTGATAATTGGGTTAGTTTCCGTAAACTGACACTAGATAGAAGAATATGTTTCTTTCATTTACGTTTGTCTCAATTTTATTCACAGCTATGATAATATAAAAGCTACTGAGGAAAGATTTATGCTAATTAATTGAATTCTTCTTCGTACTATTCTATCGAATATAATCAAAAGTATTATTCAAAGAGCCATGGTCATACACTTATGAGTAATGTTTCCACTCATCGCATTCCAGGTCAATAAAGAAAGCAAGGACAACTACCTCAATCCTCATCTAGCTTCCTGGACTCACTCCTTCCTTGCTAATTGTAGAGGTTTTGATGTTCAAACCGGGCTCCTGGCTGATCACTTAACAGACAGTAGTTAATGGTACACGATTCACATTAATGCATATGTGCTCATTCAATCTGCTTTTAGTTTATCCCAGTTCTCTGGTTACACAGCTAATGATAGTTCTCGATTACGTTTACTCAAAAGCGCGTTTTAGTTGAAAAATCTCCTGGTCATTAAAAATTTACGTTTTTACCTACACTCTTTCGTGAGGTAATCTAAGGTCTTCTGATCATTTGAAAGCTTAAAACGTGCTGCTTTTAACGAGGGCAATCCTACTACCTTGGTTTACCTTCGAAGTCTGTGTGGACTTGAACGAAAAAAGAAGTGAACAGAGGCCGCCGCTCAGCGGTCACTCATTAATACGAAGGCTGCTCATTGCATGCGATCTCCGCATTGTGGAACTCCAATTGCTCTTTTTTATCTTTGAAACAGATTTAAAGGCAATAGTGATCGGAAATTTTGAGTGACTATTCGTTCTTTCGAAAGTCTTCAGAGTGAACTAAGTACGCGTAACAACCAATCAATGACCGGACTTTTTCAACTTCATTCTACTTTTCAATTCATTTTTCAACGTCTATTGAAATAAAAGAGTCGCAGTACTTCAAGGTCCAGACATTCCTTCACTTTTACACGATTATAATTCGGTTCGGTGGCCGTTGGGCGACGGTCAACTCGCCTACAATCAATTCGGCGAAAAGAGAACTTGGCGACAATCAATGTATCCTCAGAATAGATGCTTCTAATAATAACAATCAAAGAATGAGATAAAAATTACGGTTCATGTTAGTGCAATTGTCACACTAAGACAACACTCTAAACAAGAATGGTTATAGTGTACCTCAATATGAACGAAATTAAACTCCTAAAAATCGTAAATAATGATGGAGTGAAAATTCCGTCAAAAAAAAACTTGAAACCTTTGGAGCTCCGTCAAAAGATAAAACTGAACTCCTATAACCTAATCCGTATTTCAACAGCAAAGCTGTCATCCTCAGAAGTGGAATGCAAAAGTCCACCTGTTAAAATAGTAATAATAGCTTCTTTAATGGAAACAGAATGACCCCAATTACATCCATTTTAATAGTAACTATTATTTTCAAACACGAACAACCATTCCCTTATTATGAAAAAATAAATCCGAATTAACCCGGACTTGAACCCGGGACCTTGGGGATCAAGCACTAGCTCGCTATCCACTCCACCGCGACCGAAATAAAGATTTTCTCTAAAAGGTATTGTATTATTTAGATTCAGTTCGGAGACTGTTAACTCGACGTAAAGACATCACTACGGTACACACCAATAAAAAGGCGAAAGGAATTTCTTGACTCAGCAATGCAATTTTTGAGTAAATACTCGCAACCTCTTCTCGCAGTCCTCTTTAAGAAACCTTAAAAATAGATTTAGAGATATAGATGGCACTTAAACTCCTAAAGTACAGATAATCTTATAATTAATCTCGTACAGTTTTTTAATAAATCATAGCTTTGCCGTATTCCTAATTTTAAGTGGAATCGGTGAATGGAATCCCCTATGTATGTATGAGCAGCTCAGTCTTCTCTCAAAATGAAAAGTACTACTAACATTATACACATAGAAATTTCAGGATATTTCTCTCTGCATCTTTCAGTTTTCAATATTTGCTCCTCTACTTAGAACGTACGACATGGAGAAAAATTTCATGAGATGACGTATTTATAACGATAAGTAAATATTCACTCACAAGCATTGATTTTATCGAAAAGATGTTATTCTCTAATTTTGCCTTAATGCCTCTTCCTGAAATATTTTCGAAAGAATCTTTCGGATCGATTTTATGTCGTTAAATGTTACATATTTCTATTTTGTGTTTTGACCATGAAATGAGAATCACCTATTAAAAAATGTAACTCTGATACTAATTCTGAAAATGATTATAAAATTATTCTGCGTCCTTTCACTTTGTGAAAAACATAAATTTTTAAATACAATATAGGGTAATTACGATTTAAATTAGAAGATATTATTATTTTATTTTAATTAGAAGATAATATTATCATAAATTTAACCGATAGCAATGACCAAATTTCCGAGAGAAAACAGGCTACACAAAATGGCAAACGTAAAATTTCTAGGAAATCAAAACAGTTCATTATTCATTGTATTTTTATTTTTAACTAAATTAATGGCAACGATATGAAAGCCTAAATTTCTTACAAGCATATGGAACTGATTGTGAGATGTAACTATGTAAGACATTGCACACGAGTGATCATATTCTTCAGTAACTAGAGCTACAAGACAAAAGGTATACTTTTCTGAATGCCCAAAGTCCGCATAAAAAATTATTTCAGAAATATCACTTCAAATGCGTTGAAGAATAGCAAAATGTACAAAACGGACCTACCCAGTAGAGAAGAATATTTCTTATCTCTATAAACAAAATTATTGCGTCTTTATCGGTTATATAAAATAATAGTTGAAACTAGGCTTATAGGATGCCAAAGCCGTTCATGGAAGTAAAAACTTTTGTTTCAAGATAGCTTTTGACATTACGTGTTTGTGAAATAAACAGGTCTAATAATCACTGAGACAAAATGTAAAATGCTGAATATGGAAGTGTTTTTGCCCGGCTTTTCATACATAGAGTTGGGCATTTTATGGGAAGCAATTTAGTAAATTAAATTCAGTTGGAAAGGATTATGAGAAGAGTCTGTGAGGCAATAGCATTGAGTTGTCTGGGTAATGAATAAACGTGGTGAGTGACATATTAAGTTATGCCTTGCTAATGAATGAATTTGAACTGTAAGAAAGGCTGCCTGGCCAGAAAGAACGTAATGGTCTGGTCTTGAAGTATGAAAAGCATGGATGGAAGAAGAATGCCTGAAATGTTGTATAAGGAGATCATGACTGGTACCAAAGGAAAAGGGCACCGAGATAAATACTTTGAAAATAATGAATAAAATACTTAAATATGCAGCTTAAATAATGAAAATGATTGTATAAAAAGATGCATGAATGCTTCTGAGGCGAAAGATGTATCCACAGATAGTAAGGTATGTAGGAGTATTGTGAATAACAAAGTTTGAGCAATGCGAAGGAAATTACGTTTTTGTCACGAAAAAGAACGGCGTGAAAGCTATAAGACTATACAGAGCCGTCATGATGATTTAAGTCGCCCTGGCTAGAGGATTTTCTGCGGCCACGAGGATAATTAATACAACATAAGCTCGAGGCTTTAATAAAGTATTCAAAAGAAGGAAAGCTGAATATCTTTGACATTCCTGTAGAGATTTATAAAAATGTTTTCCATTTACCGAAGACTGGGGGTTTATCATTTTACTTCAGTTTATTCTTAAAATCTATACATATTCTGACAAGTTTCACGGCGGACCGAATACTTCCTTCCTAGAGTCATTTAACATAGAATATGCTTGAATTCAAATATGAGGATTAATTTTCGAGATCTCCAAAGACCAAGAATTCGATTTTCGAGGAAATTAAAGCATCCACTATGTGCCCCCCTTGAGTGATGTCCCCTGGGCACAATATCCTGTTACCCTGCTGTCACTACGGCCCTGGGATTATAGACTATTACCATAAAAATTCAGGAAAAATTTAAATTCAAATATACATATCCTCACACACAGAGTGGCTTCAAATCCGCGGTTTTGACAGTCAGATAGAATTGGGTTTCTTGCTTGTCCAAACTAATTTTAGTCACATACTCTTATACCTAAAATCAGACGAAAAATAATTAAATATGTGAATATTATATTCATATACTTTATAAATATTATATAAAGCTTGACTGTGCTATTTTACTGTCTCCCTGGTTTAGAGGATTGAAAAATCTCTGTAAGCCGTATGTCGGCTGATAGATCTCACGTTTGAAGACAAACGGGAAGTAGAAATTACATCACTAATAACAGATTTCTAGAACTTAATCTTACAATTAGATATCGGTTTGTCTCCATATGCGAATTCAATCTTTCGACGGACTGTTTAGAGAGTATTTTTAATCCTCTAATTCATAAACAGCCGCGTTCCAATTTTCTTTCCTTGAACTATTCCTGGAGTTTGATTAGGTGGATAAACGGGAACGACCCAAAAAATTAGTGACTATTTTTCTTAATTATTTTAGCCCCTCACATTTGAAATTAGGCCAAAATGCCAACTGGAATAGCCAAAATGGCTAATTTTAGACGAACCTGACATCCCCACCATTGAATACTGAAAAATGAAAACTCCGAATTCCGAGAGAAATATCAGATGGGCGTATTTTATCAGTAAAATTTTCGCTCGTCACTCTCCAGCGGTAAATTCAGATTTCCGCTTTTCGTGTCGTGTTTAGGAATCGGATAATCGAAAAGCGCAAAATAGAGACGCCTCCCCGTCTTCCTCGTATTGCGAAAGTCTAAGCGAGAGCAAGATTCGTGTTGAGGGAAAGTCCCTCCTTCCTTCAAATACCCTCCGTTTCCCTGGCGCACATCGTCGCTTGATAAATGAACGACTAGCTAGCGACAAGGAAAAAACACAAACGCAACGCATTGTGAGGCGCCATCATTTCTCTATACAATAAACCAGTTACTCAACGTCGCCCGTTCTCCAAGCTTCTCATCTGATTTGAATTATTATTGTCTGTCCGATTTATTTACACGCCCGTATGCTCTTACATCGGGAGGGTTCGAATGCAATATAAAACCGGCTGGAATCGCGCACGTACGGTGCCTAGTAAATATTCCATTCAAGAAGTAGGTATTGTAATGGTATGTTAATTTTAATCCTAGAAACCTTCGCAGACGCGATTTTCGAGTAGTGATCCAATCGGCAGTCTCTTTCTATACGCCTATTGTTTTTGAGTTGCTTCATTTCGAAGTCATCAGTTCATTAATTTGAATTACAATTGAACTTGGTAAATTACGTCGCCAGCATGTGTGTACAGTATGATTATAGTTTTCCACTTCCTGTTGACTTCATTAACAGGACAAGTATTAACAAGACATTAACAGGACAAGAATTATTAACTTAAAATGTTCATAATCCGCTAGTTCCGTCTTAACTTTGTGGATCCTTGCAGTTTTAGTCATCTTCGTAAATTCCTCAGTGTGGTATCTCAGAGTTGTGGCGTCCAGGAATAATATAATTAGAACTGCCTCTCTAAATTAGCTACATCTTGAGAGATTATCAAAAAGTAGTAGTTAGCAGTAGTAGAAGAGTAGCAAATAAATATCTTTAAATCTCAATGTTATCAACTCGATGGCTTCAGTGGTGGAGAGGTTATGCTGTTGTGTTATTCTTCAAAAGCCACGGCTCCAGGTTCGATTCCCGGCTAACTGTAATTCTGCTGTTAGGAAATGGATGTCCTGTATTCGTCCACCATTGGGTAATTCACCGTAATTGTCCTATGGTGGGTGTATGGGGGCGGCTTTAAAGCATAGATAAATAAATGTAATGACTACTTAAAATAATCATTAATAGAACGTTAAAATTTTATTATAATTGAAAAAGTCATTATTTGGTTATGATATTACGTAATATGACAATAATACAATATATATGGATGCAATATAACCAAAGAAAATATATGGAATATAGCCATGTGCACCTATTATATGTGCATGCGTTTGTAATATGCAATGATATCGCACGCGTTGTCCTTTGCATGCATGCAACTTATGATCTTTCTGCGGAGGCAAATATTCACAATGCAAATCATCGTAAATTTTCTGATATAATATCCGCGGATGAGTTTAATGAAGGCAAAGGAAGAACAAACCTTAACGGAAACAAATAAATGAAAATTAGGAAATAACTTAATAACCGAATAGAGCCGAATATTTCCTCGTAATAGTGATTTCTTTGAATTTTATTATAAAATATCCCAAACTAGGGTGAGTTAGAAATCGTTTCCTATGTCAACAGTAATTATTCCTTTTATAAGATTGAGCTAAAAATTAGTTTTCCTGGAATAGAATTTCAGGAAAAAAAATTCATAAAATTGTCGGTTTAGAAAGAATATGTCTTTTCAAATTATAAGCTGTTCGAGTTGTCAAAATGACACCGTTTTATGAAATTTCACAGAAGAGAAACCTTAAACTAATCTTTTGACTTGTATGCACTGAAGTACATTAAGAATACTAAGCGCAAGGAAACATATGCAATGCCATGCAAACCATTCAACCGATGGCGATATCAGCATTCTTCGTTGCATGGTTTCACACCGCTCCACTTGAAAAATATCGAACATGACAGAAGATACAATCGCGGTAAATTTACATAAAGTTGAATAAGGCTCATAAGGTTTCCAGCCGCTTAATTCTTAAACCAAAACAGCGCTCTGACTCATACATAATCTCCGTGATAACCATCGTGGCTGCTGAGGATATTCACATCCTAAAGTCCATCATATTGACTCGCTCGTGGTAAGAAGCAAACGGCCTCATTATGCAAGGGGAAGCTTCATTGGCGTTAGATGGGGTGAATCTTAGAAAAGGAATAAATTCTAATGATGCACACCGCTGACTCTTTACATCTGCATTCCTGTGTTTTCCCTGAACGCATCACGCGTTCTATTAGTCACATCCCGGCCTCCTCCCAGTCGAAAGACATCTACTTTATGCCAGGACAAAAGCGTGGAATACATCGACTATTCTTTACATCTAAGTTTCAGTGCATTATGCGTCTTTGGTATTTTTCCAAATGAAATTGGGTTAAGAGCGGAGCGGAGGAAATTTTCCCGGAGAGAAAGAAAGGGAGAGATGGGGAGGAGTTGCGGTGTTCGGTGGAATGGATGGATAGGATTGGAGGAGAGAAAGAGTTAGTCTTTCTATCTGAGGGTTGCAAGTGAGATTCAAGAATGGAAACAGTGAAATTGGAAAGAATGGAAACAGTGAAATATAGCCATATTTTATGTCGACTGCCATTAGAGCTCGAGAAAAGCAACAGAAAGCCGTTTTTTGCTAGCAAACTAACAGTTTTCTAGCAAATTCGGCAAATCTAGGCATTCGGCAAATTGAGAACGATACATGCTAAGTGCGACCACAGAGAACCCTAACCCCTGCTAATTGGAATTTTTCAATGGTTAGGCTCACAAACAACGGCTATTTGGAGCTTTTCTCGAACTCTCATGTCTTACCACAGTCGTGTTCCTTTTCCTTATAGCTACCATCGGAACGTCGATGATTCAACTGACCTGGTGAAACACCCGAGAGGACTTCATCCATAGTGCTTACTAGGAAAGCTCGAAATCTTTCAAATAAAACTTATTATTATGAATAATATATATAATATATATTTAATCAAAAGTAGACCAATAAGTTTACTGCAACTATATTTCGATGAATTGGATATCTTCAATCTGCCTTTCGATAGATGATAGAGGACTGTACTTTTCATTTACATATATCTCAGTCTTGTTCTTTGCTAATATGATTGCTTCTTATGTACACTAGTAATATTAAAGTGATACTATATAATGGCACTCATCTTAGTCCATCCTCAACTGCATTACATAACCGTTACACAGGGTCATTGTTTTGTAAAACATTAAACCCGAATAAGGGATTATGCAATGCATGGATGCATTTAAGATCTGGGTGTGGAAATAGTGAGCTTGATTAACAAAAAAACATAATGTAAAGGACTGGAGACGGTGGAAAAGAAAGGGTTTAGTTTAAAGAAACATGTTCAAAAGCGGAATTAAAGGGTAAGACAAATACTGAACTGATATGAATTACTAACGACAGTTTTTGAAGGTAGATCACTAGGGAACAAAAAAATGCTAGAACAAAGGGGACTTTTAACAACAATAGTAATAAATAACCAACGATAGCCATAAAAATAAAATGCTGAAGTATTCAGTTCATTAATGTTTTGAGAATATATGTGGAACACCAAAAAATAAAATAGAAACAAAAGTACAGAGACGAAATCACTGTTTGTTATCAAGTTTCTCAACTAGAAAAATATCTACAAGATAAAAAATAAGAATGTTATAACATTCAATTTGCTGTATAGCTATCTGTATTCTCACGGTAGTGAAATGGAAAACCATGCTCACTGAAAAATGTTAATATCTAGATTATTCAAACCCAAAAACGTCAAGGTTTTTTAATACGAACTCCCTTTCTATCGTTAGTTCGGTAGGAAAAAATTCATTGTCTTACAATAGGTTCGCGCGGATACGGTATGGTTCGTATGATTCCCTGAACTTGGACCTGTAAATAAGAGTTCTGTGAAACAAAGAATTAAAATCTTGTTGAAGAAAGAAAAACGCTATAAGGAAATACAGCAAGAGCATGGTGGTTATGAACGAGGGAAGAGAGACAGTCTTGAATGAAGAGTTCTAAACAAGTATGCTTGTGACCAAAGGATGTGATCAATCCATAATAGGAGGCTGATCAGCTACGTGCTCTGAGAACGTTCTTTGATTTTCTCTCGGATAAGATGCGATAAGATCAATATAGACGTCCAAATAATATCCTTTCGCAACACCTGCTTACTTTGCTTTCTTCTTAAGTATTATACGAAAGGCATTTCTTGGTTCAATTTAAAAGTCTTCCGGGAATTGAAATGCTGCGTGATTTGGAATCGGTTTTGTCCCAAATCAATCCTTCCGAAGCCCGAAGCAATTTTGACACACGATTTTTCATGGAAAAGAAAGGCCATTCGATGGGCGAGATCACAAATGATACTTGAAAGGTAACGGTTTAATCTAAGGACAGCCGAAAGTAAGTTTGACGTATTTCTTAATGACGTTGCCAAACTCAATGCAAAGCACATGGAAAGGCTTCATTAGTTTTCTTTTGCTGAAATCGAATGAGCTTCTTTTCAATTCTAGCAACGACACGAGGAGAAAAATATTTCAAACACATTATGCTGAAAAGAGTGCAATTATATTAATCGAAGCTTTAAACGAAACTAAACGCAGAATTAAATTGAATTTTTTAGTTTAGGCCTAATCATTGAAAATGTTTATAAATATTGTAAAAAAATAAACGTCAGTTGCCATTCACTTAATTATTATAATTGAAACCCACTGGTTTGCAATTATACCTAATAATTAAGTCGTATAAAATCAAAATAAGTACCAAAAGAAGGGAAATTGAATATAGATTCTTATTATTATATTAAAATAGTAACTTTTTCCCTATCAATTCAGAATCTTGATATATTTTACGATTTTAATGGAAAGAAATTCCATAAAGATTCAACTTCTTATTGTTGATAGTAGATTTCGACTTCGAGCTAAATTTCGAACGAAAATTTATGTTTCCGATAACTTGTCCCATTGGAGAAAACTAAGATCCCATAGGTTATTTTCTTTTGTATACAAATAGGTATATTATATTTAATCCTACTTTTATTTTCCCCGTTGAGAATCAACGGGCACTTCAGCTAGTACCTTATAATATTTGTGCGATTTAGTGCACCGCGAGGGTTGTGAATGACTGCCTCCGGGAATGTAAGGTTAAAAGCGTTGCCAAAGGCGCAAGCGCACAATTTGTAGGAGTCCTTCAAAGGTTGGGAAGTTGCTCAGTTTCTTCTCTGATGATCGCTATCGAAAACCAAAGTTTCTCAACTGTTACTTTCTTCATTTAAACTCAACTCCCTTTTCCATCTTATCTGCCATCCGATTGTAGCACATTCCGGTTTACCTCCGAGATCTTTGCACACAATTTCGCTTAATATTTCGGGAACAATAACCTGAGCGTTAGCGATAAAAAGGGCCGCAACGCGTTCAAACGCCAGATCGTTCCGCCGTATTAGTACGACATTAGCCCATTTTTCTTCCAATTTCACTCAGCACACTTCTGCAGCCAGGAGTGCAGTATGTCACTCCAGGAAACTTAAGGAGGATTAATGGAGCAAACTTGAAGCCGCAAAAGCTGCGGATACTCGCTCTCGTCGTGAATTATGGAATCAAGAAACCTAATCCGAAATGTGCGAAACCGCCATCGAGAGCCCCCTCCCCCGCGCGCCCTTAGATGTCAATAACGCGTATTGACCTACCTACTTTTTCTGAAATATTCCGCCTTTCGGATCGGCGAATTAGCCACGCCGTAGGCCATAAGCCGGCTTAACATTCTTTCACGCTTTGATCACTCCGTTGCGCAAAAAAGCAGCAAAACGTTGCATATCGTTTTGCGCGAAAATCGGATGTAACTGGATCTTGTCTTGGATTTACGAGAGTGTAAAGCTAGCGCGAGAGGAGTTGGGTTTTATTACTCCAGGCAATTAAGCCTTTGTATTCTGCTCCTTGCTGCCGAAGGCGATCAATCCCTTGCTTTACTATGATTAGTGATTCTGCATAAATCGACACTAGCCCGAAGGCTGGCTGAATGCTCAAACACCACTAAAAGCCATGGAGGCTTGCTAGGCAAGACGAGGAGTGAAGTAGTTTGCCCTTACCTTCCCCACTAGTCCATGTACATGCACCACGATGTTCTTATGAATAACACTTTTCATAGCATATATTGAGCCTATATTAGTGTACCTCGCATATATTATCACAACCATGAACAAGATTAAGCCAGAAGTAAATAAAAGTACACTTTTCTATATCTCTTCTAGAAACCAATTGTATGCAATAAATGAATAAATATTTCAGAGAAGATTAATTATCAAAATCAGCAATTACGAAATGTATATACTCTATGAATTTGATCCTTAGCAGAATTTAATATTCCGAGGGGATCAATAAAATAGAAATAGTATATATGATTTGCTTTTAGTTTGCCTGAATTCAGGTGAATCATATGCGATTAATTCTACGATATGCTTATTGTTTATTAGGAATACGCATGAACTCTTATGAACATTTTCCCTCACGAATTTTGTAATGTTACTCTGTTGAGTAGTAAGAATTAAGACAAGCTAGAAAAGGGCTGTGAATCCAGTAAGTTGAGATTGCTATTTTAGTGCGCCTTAAAGGGGCTAAAAAGAGCTTGTCTTGCTCCTTTCAGTAATTTAATGGGTATATCTTAACCTGAAGATAGTGAAATACTCTTCATAATAGAATCAAATAGCAAGATGACAGTTTCGAGCCTCTTCTTGCCAACTTTTCACGTAATATCACGTTTAAAAGACATCACATCATTTATCAACTCTAACGGCTTATGGAAAAGGTTTGATGAAATAAAAATCATTTAAATGTTAATAATTCAGTTGGGAAAGGGCGGTGTACGAAAGAATGCAATCCGCAGGGTGGAGTCAAAAAAGAGAACGTTTTTAATGTCTGTTATATCTCAAGGGAAAAAAATTATTGGAGCAACTGCTCCGACAGATAAAGGGTAAACGTTGATGGCTATTTAATAATCTGAAGGATTTCGGTAAGTCGAGCTCTTGATGTTGCAACGAAATATTAATGCTGACGTACGTTTACGTATTTCTGGACCACGAAACAGCTACTATAAATCAAACTCTATGATGCAAAATCTGGGATTTGGTGAGAGCTATACGCTTTATTTCAACCTTCTAAGGTATTGTATATACCGTAAAGGTACTAAAGAATACTTTCATCACTGTCTCACTGTTATCAATGTAATGGCGTAATATTTGTCCCAAATTTGAACCACGTTTTGTCAGCGTTATTTCAAACTCTGCTGTTTTTCATTGAAATAAAAATGCAGTTCAGTAGAGCTTCAGTAAAGTATGCCAAATTATTAAGGTATTAAATTGATTTTTTTGAAACTGGCTTATACATTTATAACAGTAAAAATTCTTACTTAGGTATTTAATATCAACACTCGAACCAGCGTAATTTACTTTATTAAGAAATTCATACAGGTAAATATTTTTATCCTCCTATATGTACTGTAAGAATAAATAGGGATATAAAATAGTGACATGAATGGGACTTGAACCCAGGTTTCCCATTTATCGAGCACTTATTCTGACCATACCGCTCCTCTTCCAAATGCGATTTCACCAAACTCACAAACTTCTTGTCTGATTTTTGTAGAGACAAATATAATTCATTCGTAATAATCACTTATTTTATCATCACCTTTAATTTTTCTTTGGGTAATTATTTTTTAGTAACCTCTATAAATCCGTTGATTCTAAATGAAATTGAGGTTTACAGATGAAATTTCAGTAATGATTGAGCAGAATGTAATTAACACAATTTGCAAGTAACACTGCCTATTACGTAAGAATCGCAGAAAATTCATTATCCGAAGCGGATAAATCAACTCTCTAAATTTCTCGTTAAGAAATGAATTAGTCAATGTCAAAGTGGTCAATTTAAAAACAGATTTCTAATTTTTACGCTTTTCACGAGTGTAATTGATTGAGTCGATAAGGATTTGATACTCACAAGTTAAAACAACATCTCAATCCGCAGTTTTCATGATAATTTAAGAGATATTCAAACCAAGTCTAACAACATCAGAGATTAGAGATAAGAAGTAATCGCGCCATGGGAGACAAGAAACTTAACAGTGGCGAAATCTACGACAACCCAAACAGAATTTCAATAAATAAGAACTTAAATGGACTGGAACATTTGAGAACAATCTATCCGCACAATTCAATTTATCTTCCACTCTTTTTTAATCAGGTTCATTCTATTTTACGGAAGTTTATCTGACGGAGAAGTTGGAAATATTTATTTTCACAAGTTTGATCTTATGCCCTGAAATCGGTAAGCCTGAAGTAGTAAACTGGAAATTTACAACATACGAATTCAATCTAAATAAATTGATGTCTGTTCAGGAATAATTTTAGGAAATTAAGAAGAGGCTAAAAGAGTCTTTGTCTTAATATTTTAATTCCTTCTCTTCTTCTAGATAAATTTTTAATCTCGTGTGTTTTAAGTTATTCTCTTTTATATCTTTTATGGGTCTAAATGTCTGTTCCCTTTATCTGCATTTCATTGTATGAGAATACACTTACTATACTATTGTATTCATTGCCACCAGATCTTGCTCCTATCTGCATCGTTTTTAATAATAATAATATTAAGAGTGCCTAATTGACTATTGAAAGTTATCGTTACTTTTAACAAAATTTCCTGTATTCGAAACTAGACGAGTCGAAAATACTCTTATAAGAAATGCATTTGAAGTTCTTTCTTGTCGTTTGCAGTATTTCTTTCTTTTACTGAATTAAAGTAAATAAAATTTCCCTACGAAATCGTGATAGGTACCAAAAGAAGGGAAATTAAATAATAATTTTTATTTTGTTCATAGAACATAGATATGTTTGTATAGAATTGTATTATGGAACTGTATCTGTTTAAAATTTCATTTAGAAAGTTTTGTAAAAAATTGTAGTTATTGAACGGGGTGATTGCTGGCAAATGTATACATTTCTATATGTAGAATTTAAGTTTTTGTTGTAGAATGTGAATAATGTAACGTCGCCACCTGACCTAGTGTCATTCTGGGACAGAATTTTTCAATGTTAATATCGTTTCCCTCAAACTTCAAACAAACTTCACGGCAACGCGCATAAACATCATTCTCATCCATGGTACCAAATAGTCTAAGTGGTATCAAACACCACTAAAAGCCATGGAGGCTTGCTAGGCAAGACGAGGAGTGAAGTAGTTTGCCCTTACCTTCCCCACTAGTCCATGTACATGCACCACGATGTTCTTATGAATAACACTTTTCATAGCATATATTGAGCCTATATTAGTGTACCTCGCATATATTATAACAACCATGAACAAGATTAAGCCAGAAGTAAATAAAAGTACACTTTTCTATATCTCTTCTAGAAANGAGTGATTGGCAATATTCGTAAAGGAATGAAATTTTGTTACACCACGCTATATAATACCAGTAATGTGCTTTTGTAATAAGATGGTAGAACTAAAGATTGCTGGCAAATGTATATATTTCTATATGTAGAATTTAAGTTTTTGTTGTAGAATGTGAATAATGTAACGCCGTCACCTGACTTACTGTCATTCTTGGGCAGAACTTTTTAATGTTAATATCGTTTCCCTCAAACTTCAAACAAACTTCATGGCAACGCGCATGAACCTCATTCTCATCCATGGTACCAAATAGTCTAAGTGGTATCTAACTTTCGGTGTAAAAAGTATTATAACCGGCTCATTGCGGATAAATAGAAGTTAAGTTTAACCTTTAGCTTACTAGACAGGCAGTTTCTATTGGATGTTGTAATACCGGTCCTAAGATTAAACAAAGGACGAGCACTCTTCGTACTCTTCCATGCGGTTACTTCTTCAGTCGCAACATTGAGGGAAGAGATATGGAGGGAAAGCTGTGGAAGAGAATCATGCTTAATAATCTGCAATCGGGACTTGGGCATCAGAGGAGAGAATAGCATCCTCTGAACGCTTCAGAACGAGAGCGGAAAAAAGTGCATTGCTCCTCAAGGTGAGATTGGCGCGAACACGATCTCAAGGAACGGTTTCGTCATCCTTTGTCTAGAGCGAATCGTAGATTTATTTTGAAAGTGCAGTTCTAACGCTTTAAGGACTTTCGCCTACCTCTTACGTGTTTTTGCGTAAAGAGAATTATTACGACGTTTACAGTCCTAGTTTTATACTCCGCGACAAAACGGAGAAAAAACAAAAGAATGTCAAATTTCGTAAAAACTTTCCCCCCACTCTCTCTACACATTTATGAAACATGCAATTTTCTGAGTTAGACCACTTAAGGCTTACGCGATAAGACATGTAATGGGATATTTCTCCGTAAATCGAAGAGAGGAGAAATTCCAATGTGGCTTACACGTGACTTTCTCCATATTTAAACGAGGGATACAAAACTGTGCGAATCTGAATTAAATGGATATAACTTTCGTTCACTTTCACACCATTAGCTAACTATAAATTCTTATGGCCGAAATCATGTGAGGGTATCCTCTGCTTTTATGCATAATAATTTCACAAATTCTGACTGGGTTATTTACTCACAGATTAAGAGAAAACTCTCTCGAGGGAGCTGCATCTCCCTCGAAGCACGATAGTCCGCTGAAGACAGAATTGGAAGAGCTGATGGAAGGGAGGAATTACAGAGGAAGACCTGGGTTAAATTATGAGAGGCAGGTAATGGTTAGTGGTAGGAATTATGAGGAAATGAAGCGATTGGCTTGGGACAGGACGGCCTGAAGAGGTGCAATAAAACAACCTTCCGACTGCTAACCCATGATGATATTTAGGTAAGACATATTATTGTTAAACGTACTATATATTGCGTGCCTCTGATACTGTAGTTCTCCCAAATCTCCTTTCTTGTCCTCTCTATAACTTATTATGAGATAATACATAAAAATTGAATTTTCTGATCTCTGAAATATTCGTTTGTCATAAAATGTGGTAGAAAACATAACAACTGAAGTCGATTATATGTAACATTCAATTCGAGAATAAAAATTTTAGTCAGAAAATATAAATTACTGAGTCAGGAAATGGTACAGATAACGTCAAATATGTCGAAACTTGATTTTGAACAACTGCGACTTCGTAGATGAATTGATCAGCGATGTTGACTACCAATGCACTTGGAAAAACAGAATTTAGGAGTCTCTCTTTTAAAAGATATCGGAAAAGACGTTAAACTGCAACAAATGATAATAAGAAGCACATTATCACCAATGAAAACTTACAAATGTGAGTACATGTTACACATATATTCATAATAATGGAAAATAAATACCTAGTACATTTATTTTCCATTTCTATGGCCTTCCACCTTCGCCTATTACATATATTTGTATTCTTCTTCTTTGGAAAGAATAGTATAAAAACTATGCAGACTATTTCCATTGAATAGAGTTTATAGATGACGCAAACGTGCCATTTCGTGAATATTAAAGGCAGATTATTTGTCGAGTACATAATAACGCTGTACTGTGTATAGTTTATCGGAAAGTAAAGAGTTAAAATTAGGAGAATGCAGAGAGATGATATTTCTCTACTAAACTGCAAGGATAACTTTTAAGATATACCCCTGCAATAGTAGATGTATTGCATTGTATATAGAACCAATATTTTTCTTCTGATATTCTTGAAAATATTTTCCTGACTTTAGTTTCCAAAATTTATCATTCGCCCTTTCTGTATTGATCTCTTGCGGCCATCTATGGAGTACCAACTTATACCTTTCTGATTTCGATATTCTATAAGGACTATGAGAAATTTAACTTACCTCACTCAACTACGGTATCTCTAACAAGGAAGTGCCACTGATTATGTTCGGTAAATTTCCCGATGATCAATATAACTCCCGTACAAAATTACACAAAAATTAGTTTCTTATGAGCTTTAACTACCCACTACACATGAGAATCAAAATCTCCTGATTTTCTCACGACGCGGTATATGACGCAGGTAAGATATCGTTGCTGAGATGGACACTGAACTTTATTTCCTGTATGAAAGCCTTAGGTCTTTAAAAAAACACGCGTGTGACGTCTCAAAGAGGATCGAAGAAACCGACCCGGAGGGGAAAAAAAGTTGCCCTCACTTGTCCCGACACACATCCGAGCATCGAAATTACCCCACTTCTCAACTCATGAGAGTCGCATGAAAAAATTCGCGCTCCATACTCGCGATTTTATTTGACGGAAATATTTCAGACCCTCGCTCTCACTCCTCAATGAAGGAACTGCTTGCTTTCCCTTTCGCCGTGTTACTCAACGGACTCGCGAAACGTTGACCACAGGGCGGAGATTGCGTTGCTTCAGCCGCAGACCACGTTCAAAATATTCCGCTCCGTCATTCCCCGGTTGTTTCCCTATAGCATCATCTCCTCCATCCTCTCATCCACACATTCACATCCTGGTGAGTGCACTCGGAGAACTTCTTCATTAGAGGGCGCGATTCCATAATCCCTTCAATTTTATTCCTTCTTTGTTGCCGAAAAAATCTAGGTTATTTCAAGATAACTGTAGTATATTACGGTATCACTATTATAAATGCTCTGGACATAATCATCAGGAATCTTTTAACTTACACTAGTTGCTTCATGCACCATAAGATTTCCTTCTTAAGTCCGTTTTCTTTATTTACGTATAATTTATTTCGTCCTCTACCCAACATCTATTCCTCGGGTAAATAATTCATTTAAACAGTATCGCCCCAAGGTAACTTATATCTATTTACAAGGAGTGATTGGCAATATTCGTAAAGGAATGAAATTTTGTTACACCACGCTATATAATACCAGTAATGTGCTTTTGTAATAAGATGGTAGAACTTAACGAAACAGACTCAGGTTTCACTTCATGGTATTCATAAATACCAAATTTATTGTGGTGTAGTAAAAGGATTTTATCATGAAGCCGTTTTTATGGTAGAACTAACTCTTTAATTTATACAATACCACAATAAATACCTGAGGATGTTGCTAAGCAATGCGGTAATTTATTGTTGTGTATAAAGTGTTAGTTCAACCATCTTATTTCATTCTCTTATGGCATACCACCAAGTAAAGGCCGAAACCATCAATCTTATGTGCTTTTGTGTTGTCTATTTTATAGTAATTTAAACCAAAATCTAAACACTCAACTGATTATACAACTAAGACCACAGCTAATACAGGAGGCGAATCCATAGCAGTTTTCCAAAACATCTTTTATGAAGTCTGCATATAACGTTATTTGTTTTAGTACAGCCCGACTAAATTCAAGAAGAATATTATGTTTGTTATTGCTTTGACTGAATGTACCAGATGTAAATGACCTTTCTGGAATATTTACACTGCCAAAATTTTTTCCGTTTGGATAATCCTGCGGCATATCTGTTCCTATTTTGACGAATATTCGGAGCCTGTAAACATAGCGATTTTGTCCAATGGCAGCTACATATAGAGAAACGCTGATTTTTTTTCAAATTCAATTCAAATAATTTTCTGAGAGTTCCCGTCATTTAATTCAAGATACGAAAAAAACAGCTATCCTTAATCTTATGCAACTCGTCCTACCTAAGCACCGGCTAACACCTAAGCATCGGCTATGTTAAAAAAATGCTTAGCAAACAGTTTATTATTTCAAAATGAAGTCTTCCGGAAGTTTGAATAGGCTTATACAGGAAAGGAAGCCAGGAATATATATATTGTGAAAATTTCTCCAAAATCTAGCAGAGAGATTTTTACGTTGGTGTGCCTGTTATGGAGTTGTGCTTCTGAGAATTCAAAAAAATCAAACGATAATAATCACTTCTGAACAATGATTTTCAAAAATACATCGGTTTTCATTATGTGAGGTACCACATTCATTCTAGTAAACTTCGTAACACTGCTTAAATCACATGCTTTTCTTTCACCAAAATTGACGAGATTCACAATTTTTTCACCAGGTGAAAAAACTTAGGTTCTAAAAATGGTCGGAATACCTTTAATGGTTTTTGTTTTATTCAAGGAATATAGTAATAATTATATCAAATGATAACTATTCCTCCCTAATTAAGAGTATTTCCCACGGTGTTCCAAGAAACAAAATATTAAGATCGGGGGCGGTTTCATTTCTCACTGACACTTGACGAAATTCTCCAGCGACTGGCATGAGATATAAAAATATGCTAAGAAGGGTCTTTCCAAATTTCGTAAGAAAGGACCGATTACTCCGAAAGAAAAGACCGCAACCTGGCTCCCTGCCAGTATTATTCCCCAACACCGCTGACCTTACGAAGAGAACTTTTATTTTAAGAACTCAGAATTTTTACTTTTATTTTTAAGTAGATAAGGTTCCTTTTTATGAGGTCATGTAGACTGACCCACTTAGAATAAAGATTTCATGCATACACCCTCAACGGAGTCATATATTTTGATTAGTAGTCACATCGTGTAGCAGTGAAAGAAAAAGAGGCAATATTTCACATATGCCGAAATTAAATGGAGCATTACTTCTGGCAAAATAAACCACATACGTATCCACCATTATAATGAATCAAGAATGACACATGAAACTCATAAGTTTACAAAAAATTTCAAAAGAGTCGTTGCTACAGAAAGTTAATGTTTTATATCAAACGTTTGATCACGGATTGCAACATCATCAAAACCAAAACCATTCACTATAGCAGGTAAGGAATTACTAAAATAGAAAATAAGGTAATCGTGGCGGTAACAATGATTAAATCAGGTCTTCAATCTGAAAGTTTCGTATTTAGAAGTCCAGCAATAGGACATTTAGGTGCATTTAGGTATCACAAATAACCAGGTCCATGAAGGAACCGATCTGATTATGTCAGCCTGATTTGACTTAGCAACTTAAATTTTATTTGCAGTTCATTAATTTATCTCTTACAAATAGTTTAAATTTTATCTATTGAAGATACCTAATAAAAAATCTCGTCTCTCTTTTAAAAGATATCGGAAAAGACGTTAAACTGCAACAAATGCTAATAAGAAGCACATTATCACCAATGTAAACTTACAAATGTGAGTACATGTTACACATATATTCATAATAATGGAAAATAAATACCTAGTACATTTCTTTTCCATAATAATCACTTATTTTATCATCACCTTTAATTTTTCTTTGGGTAATTATTTTTTAGTAACATCTATAAATCCGTTGATTCTAAATGAAATTGAGGTTTACAGATGAAATTTCAGTAATGATTGAGCAGAATGTAATTAACACAATTTGCAAGTAACACTGCCTATTACGTAAGAATCGCAGAAAATTCATTATCCGAAGCGGATAAATCAACTCTCTAAATTTCTCGTTAAGAAATGAATTAGTCAATGTCAAAGTGGTCAATTTAAAAACAGATTTCTAATGTTTACGCTTTTTACGAGTGTAATTGATTGAGTCGATAAGGATTTGATACTCACAAGTTAAAACAACATCTCAATCCGCAGTTTTCATGATAATTTAAGAGATATTCAAACCAAGTCTAACAACATCAGAGATTAGAGATAAGAAGTAATCGCGCCATGGGAGACAAGAAACTTAACAGTGGCGAAATCTACGACAACCCAAACAGAATTTCAATAAATAAGAACTTAAATGGACTGGAGCATTTGAGAACAATCTATCCGCACAATTCAATTTATCTTCCACTCTTTTTTAATCAGGTTCATTCTATTTTACGGAAGTTTATCTGACGGAGAAGTTGGAAATATTTATTTTCACAAGTTTGATCTTATGCCCTGAAATCGGTAAGCCTGAAGTAGTAAACTGGAAATTTACAACATACGAATTCAATCTAAATAAATTGATGTCTGTTCAGGAATAATTTTAGGAAATTAAGAAGAGGCTAAAAGANTTAATTATTTCAGATTTTCTGCAAAACTTTTAGTCAGGAATGTTTAGGAAAATAGGAAAAATGAAAGTGTCAAATATTTTTAGCATTTCTGATTACTTAATATTTGAAATTTGTCGGTAATAATGTCATGTAAGCCTGGAGGAGTATATTGCCTCTTAAAATCCCTACGGAAACCATCAGATGCTATACTGTCATCCAGTATGAATTATTTACACAGCTTTTATTCAATATTAACGAGTTAGTTTAACAGTAACTTGATACATTTTAAAGAATTTCTGATTCTGCAGTAGACATGTCGATACTTCACCATTTTTGAGAAACATGACGTTTCATCTGGTATGTGCAGTCGACGAAATTTTATTATCTGAACGTCCCGTCTGTTTTCCCACGAGAAATAACTCTGCTCGATGCGAGAGAATAACAATTCCATAGACCACATTCTGGCTCGGTGGTAATATATAGAACGCTCCGTGAGCATATTTCTATATTGCCTCTATCCATGCGCTGAAATTCAGTAATTCGGATTCTGAGGCGCGACTTCTCCGATCCTATTGTTGTCAGCGAGGAAAGAAATGAAGTTAGCGGAGGCGAGTGAAGGGGGAAAGTGACAAAGGTGTATATCTTTGACACAAAATCAACTTTCGTTCTACAACTTGTCCGCCAAAGAGTTATTGGTTTACTGTATTTTCCCAGGAATTGAAAGAAGGAATTTGAAATTCACGGAAAATTTTTGACGAACATCATGTACGAGGGACATTCCAAAAGTGAGTCGTCATTTTCTCTCACAAGAAACATTTAGTGCAAACAGAAAATAGTCAATGTCGTAACAGTTGCATTTTAAAAGAACTCTAGAAAGCATCAGCAATGTTAAATTAAACTGAAAAACAAAGTCAGCGGATAAAATTAGCAAATGTTAGAAAATAGTTCGTAGAATAGAAATTGCCACCGTTAGTGCAAAAGAACAGCAATGTATATCGTTTTTCTGTCGTATATCTATTTTCTGGAGTTCTTTTAAACTGTGACTAACTCAACCATCAGTGGCAACTTCTACTTAATACCGCAACAAAATACAACATTCTGGCTATTTTCCACATAGTCACCACCGACACTGATAAATTTGTCGTCCCGTAAAATCAACCTCAAGAAACCATTCTGGTAGAAATCGTTGCCCAGCGATTTGAATAAGTTCTTCACAGGCTTCACAGGCACTTCTTCATTGTTCCCAAAGTGATATCCCGATAGCGCTGAAATAAGGCGGTAGGCTGATGAGGCAAGATCGGGGCTATAGGCAGGATTGTACATACATACAATACCTCCCGTCCCTGACGACGAATAGTGTTCTGCAGTGTCCCTTGCTGCGTGTGGTCTTCCATTGTCGTCCAAGAGCAAAACACAGCGACTGAAGAGCCCTAATTAGTCTCTTGTGTCGAATGGTGGAATTCAGTTTTAGTGTTTTGCAATATCGTGCCGCATTGACGGTCCCTGCAGGGAATCAATCAGTATGACACTTCGTCAAACCGATGGACACATTTCTACCAGGATGGTTTCTTGAAGTTGATTTCGCGGCACTACAAATGTATCAATGTCGGTGGTGACTATGGGGAAAATAGTAAACGGTCGTATTTTGTTATGACACTGATTATTTGCGTTTGTAATAGACGCTACGAGTGAAAGAAAATGACGAAATTTACTTTCGGAATGATCCTCGCATGTATAGTGATGTCTTACCTGATTCATAATCCCAAAATGAAATTTCGTGGTTTTTCGGGCAAGGCTAATGAACTATTTGGTGTATACGCTCTTATTTAAGCGGGCAAAAATGTCAAGAACCACCAAAATTGTTCATTCCTTGCTATCTGACAAGTTCATGACAGTGCTTGCGTATATTTTACGATTTCAGTCTTCATGAGAAATTTCTTTACCACTAACGCAGATTTCGGCTAACAAGAGTGACTACAGTAAAAATCATATTCGTAGGCCTAAGCGTAGCTTTATATTAAGGTAAAGAATAATTTATGCACATGTAATAACCAATATATTGGCAGCATGTCTCGAGTGAAGGGTATTGAACTGGTTTCAGATTTTTAGAAACAACTTTCATTTGCAAACATGTTCCGAAAATGCAGTCCATCTGCTTTCCCAAGGGGTGGAAACGAGTACCAAGCCTTCCGCGTGAAACTATCGCACTTTTTCAAATTGTCGCCCATAATTCTTTCCAAGTTAATAGTAGAGCCGGGATATCTACGAGAATAATAATGCGAACAAGTCAAAATTTATTATTTGGATTTGTGATGTAAAGTAAACGAAATCAATAAATTTAATTAATANAAACTACTCTTTGAGGCGAATAAATCCGTGAAGTGTGGTATACGTGTAACGAAGCGAATGTTTGTTGGATTAAATTTCGGTCAAAACTTGTCCTGTTTCGAGAAAATGGTATTCCCGAAGAAGAAAATAATGAGACCTGTTGGTCCCCCTATTCCCAAAATGGTTTTGTGTGACTCTGTTGTTACTTCGCAGTATTTTTGTGCTTAACATAAGTTAAATAGATTTGGAGCTATGGAACGATTCAGTGGGTGGGTAATTGGCTAAACTAAGAATGTGGACTTATAAAACAAACTCTTTAACGTCGGAAGTTTTTCCCCTTCGTGTCGGAAAAGAGATTCATCAAATTTACCATTTTTTTATTGAACAAGGCTCCGTAATCTACCTGGATAAAGGGATTAATAAATGTTCAGAAATCAAACGAAAAGGTGAAAGCTGCTTCACTTTAAACACTTCGTACATCGCATCCTTTAAGAATATGTGTGATACACAGAATGCATAAAGTAAAATGTTCCATCGCCTATAAAGTTCTAGAATTTTATGCTACTATCTATACAGTTTCAAAAATACGTTCAATTATTAAGACTTAGTGTTACTAATATCACCATGCCAAGAGACAAGTGTTTTTACTTGCATATCCTAAGGAATATTAACAAGACAAAATATTAAATACCGTAGACGTCGAATAGAACATAGAGAACGGGTATAGATACGCATATCTCTATTCACGAAAGTTGTAATTATGCACAGAACTTGACCCTTATCTCCGCATCCACAACTTTATGATTGGTATAACTCGTTTATTACAAGTGTACAACTCATAGAAAATGATTTGCACAATGAGCTTGGATAATCGATCTTGGATGTTGTAACGCTTTATTTACGAATAAAACAGAAAGCTAACATGCTTATCTTCAGAGTTCCCTCGTCTCAGTACTTAGTTCGAAAAATTTAGTGCATCACGGCTCGTTGATTTTGACCCAGAACGTGACTGGTTTTCTTTCTCGAATCTAGTGCAGGAAGTTAGGATTGTTAAAATTTATCATGCCGTCACATAGATTGATTTTGGGAATGAATACATAATACATGCACTCTCATTTTACGAAAGCTTTGTTTTCCAAACCTTCCCTTCTTGAGGCTTTCTTTACAGGTGAATGATTTTAGCAGTATGAAGCAGGTTCAAATCCACTTTGTCGCGTCAACATAAATATTAATCTGGTGCCAATCAGAATCAGAATATGCAAAGAGGTCTTTCATAGTTCCTTCCTAGATTATGGGATGGATGGAAGATGAGACTGACTAGTCGCAGCATCGTCTAATTGGAAGATGTAACTTAATTAACTTAATTCTAAATGCACTAAGAAATTAAAATATGTACTGCCCACAGAACATTTTGTTATTTCATTATTTATTTACATTCTATGACTACAAATAGGCTTCTAGCCTGATGCCAGTCATTTGAGGGGCAAATAGTACAAAAGCCCTGCCTGGCATTCACCCTAGTCGGGAGGGACTTTCACCCCTACAAAAACCACCGAAGGCAGCACGCCATACAAAGTATTACAACAATACTATACCATTACAAAAATATTCAAGATCAGTCCTTGACACATTTGATGCGAAAATCTATTTGCACATTTTTATTTTCTCTTTCTCTGGAACAAAAGCAATTCCCAAACAGTGTCAAAGAGACGCGGCATAGTAGTTTAGTGGTTAGAATATCTGTCCTGAAAGTGGGAGACCTGAGTTCAAGTCCTAGTCACGTCGCTATCTTTCACACGTTATTCCTTGTCCTTATCCTATTGGCACAGGATAGAGAAAAATATGTTTCGTTTTGTACAACTGTGACAACATGACAGCAACTGAGATATGAATTTTGATTTATGGCATTCATTTTGACCATATTTATTGACTGCGATGGAAATCGTTATTCATNGTATTTATATGGACTCATAGCACTCTGGTTCAGTGCTGGAAGAAAGAGAAAAGTACCTAGCTCCTCCTCAGGCCTAGTAAGCATAATTTCTTACCTCCAGAACTTTTACTAGCTAATGAGGAAGATTTGAGGTTCAAACCGACCTTTGGGGCTGAACACCAGACCTCTGCCTTAAGGTTCGCAAACACAATTTCTCATTCCATCCTCTCTAGCGTCACATCCGTCTGCTCCGTCTCAAAAATCTCAGACAATGGGATTTCTCGCAGGTGGATGCCGAAAGCTTTCCCATTAACCCAAGAATAATGGAGCGAAGGGAAGACCTTCGTGCCGAAGAGTGCAAACTCCCCTGCAGCTCGTCCGGAGCGTGCCTACGTGAGAAATCACTAATTACTTCGCTCGATTAGCCCCCGCGACGATAAAAGTGACTGACGTTAAGAGCGAGCGAGCTGACGCCTCTTCCAAACATATTCTACGTCCCATTAATTGGCTGACTTCTGCCGCATGCCTATCCCAATGCGTTTCCGGCACGGCCGATCATGCTTGCTTTGCACGGGGATTTTGAATATTAGCGAGCTGTAAATTCGATATTGAAGCCTCACGATTCTCGGCGATTGACTCATGCTACGGGTACAATGTTTATTCGCTTCCCTCAAAAATGCAGAAGAATATGTTTGTTGACTTTCATTTGGCTTATCTCTCTAAGTGGAGAAACTGGCCTGAATTTCCGTCCATTTCCTGGATTGCATTTGGCCATTAGCCGAGGATCTTCCAGGTGTGTTGCAAGGTTTGCAGGTTCTTACAGAGATGAGGAGCATTATGCTTTTCCAATGGAACTCAAAGTATGGGTTTTACTCTTATGACTAACTCCCAATTTCCAAAACAATTGATTCACGAATTCATCTCTTGCAAATTCGAAGTAATTTTTTTCATCGATAATTGTCCATCTTTTAACCCGATGTGCGGCGATGGATCAGGTGAAATAACGGAATAGAAATGAAAATTGTTACATATTTGTTGAAATGAGAAACTTTGCTGTTGATCAATATAATACATAACGCCACTTCTACGATACCAAGCAATGTAAACAATTCCATATAAAAATTAGGAGATTATTTAGCGAACCTACGTTTACAGTTATCACGAACCTCTCTCTCTCACAAGTTACAAATGCGATGGTGAATAGCGTTAAATTTCTCGTTCGTCTTCAACAAATAAAGGTCTTTATAAGCTTACTTTTCCTTAATATAATTTTTTAGCATCTTTACTTCATCATTTTATCGTCTTCGAAATATTTTGTCGAGAAATGTTTCCATCGTAATGTAACAAAATGGTTTATGTATTTATTTATTTACGTTACATTTTATAAACTCCCGTTTTGCAAACTACTCTTTGAGGCGAATAAATCCGTGAAGTGTGGTATACGTGTAACGAAGCGAATGTTTGTTGGATTAAATTTCGGTCAAAACTTGTCCTGTTTCGAGAAAATGGTATTCCCGAAGAAGAAAATAATGAGACCTGTTGGTCCCCCTATTCCCAAAATGGTTTTGTGTGACTCTGTTGTTACTTCGCAGTATTTTTGTGCTTAACATAAGTTAAATAGATTTGGAGCTATGGAACGATTCAGTGAGTGGGTAATTGGCTAAACTAAGAATGTGGACTTATAAAACAAACTCTTTAACGTCGGAAGTTTTTCCCCTTCGTGTCGGAAAAGAGATTCACTTTTAAATTTAAATAATATTTTCATTCTTTGGTTAAGAAATTAACATTACTGCTGACAAAGGCCCTCGTACGAGAATATATTTAAAATAATGACTATTAATCTGAATAATCATGATACATACAATTTTGATGCTGATTTGTCATACGATCATGCAATGCGTTAATGACCCCTTGTAGTAAACACAAATTTACAAACATGTTTGACATTTTTCAGATCAGAATATTGAATATTCGACCGTAAACAAACGAAATATCAGGTCAAATGCAGATTGAATCCATATTTATTTTATGTAATTCATGGCATTATAAGTTCAATAAGAAAAATTCATGGGTGTAAGCAGTGATACAATTCGTATATACCACATATGACCGATTAAAATTGTGTTAATGGCGGAGTTAAGTATCTACATTAGGTATAGGCTTTTAATCTTGGCAATGGAAATCTCATTTGCAAAACATAATGTCATCACTGAAAGCGACTCGCAGATTATTTATCATACAGAAATCGGATCAAAAGTTAAAGTTTCAGAAGTAACCAGCTGTATCTTTACTTACATTTTTTGCCACCAAATTTTAGCCAGTAAAACTATTCACCATTATTTTTTGCGTACCAATGGAATAATAATAATTATTATTATTCTACGCTGCGAGTTGACTTTCGCCAGGTGGCAGCATCTTACATTATCATGATACATGAACTATTTATACAATACAAGAATGAACTATTTACACAATACAATGAAGAACTATATACACAATACAAGACAAAATTATATTTATAAAGGCGCATATGGATATCACACACACATCACATATATATTAAAACTACCTTAATACCCTCACCCGTACAAGCCAACATAAAGTAAATCTATAAATGAGTTTTCAAGTAAGGTTTTTCAGGGTTCCTGATAGGCCTTCACGGCTACCGTAGCGGTCCCGGGGCTCACGTAGTCCCCGCCGTACTTCACCCTACCAGGCAATCCCCTACTCATCTTACTTTTCGNTTTTCCGTATTAAAAATAAAAGCCATAAACCAACAACCAGCATTTAGGACAATGCTCCCTTTTTCGTTTTGATAGTGATGTCATGGTTAAGTCGAGCTTACATACCCAAATAGGCCATTATGAGATTTAAATTAGATTATAATGCCAAACCAACAAGAGCACTAACGTCGAATAAAGATCAAGATATGTTCCGAAGGTAAAATATCGAGGCATTAAATTGGGCGAATTTCACTGACGGACATCAAATAAATCACATAAACTATCTCCTCAAGATAGAAATTAATACGTCGCCCGCCCAAAAACATGTTCGACAGCTGAGCTCAGTAATTAACGAAAACAAATGGACAGCTCGAGGTTGGCTAATGCTAAATAAATCACCTTTCACGAAAAAATAAAGGGAAGAGCGAATCAGGCCAATGTCAGTAGTGGAAAGAAAAAGGAAGACATGGGTCGCAGCTGTCCCTGGCGTTGAGTGAATTTCGTAAGTGATCGTCGATTGTGTGCCCACTATGAATGCACGATGGAGTGAGAGCCATATACATCTCGCGGTGACCACACGCGTCTATCAAGAGGCATTACAGCGACGCCTGTTGGTTAACTAAGTGCAACAGAAGAGTGAAACGCCTCGTTAGAACGGTCGCAGCGTGCGGTCGAACGTATCGCTTCTACTCTACGCCGGTTATATACTTTCCAAAGCAGGTTTTCTGAATTTATGGATTTGCCTCCGCAATTTTCATCGGTGTTGTCTTCAGGGAGAAAAGGAAAAAAGGCGACGAAAGCAGTTTCGTGTATTCGATAATGGCTTCGGTTTTAGGGAAGAAAAATTGCACGTTGAATATATCTCGAGGGAAAACATTGGTTTCGCTAACGTGGCATAGATTGGAATTGAAATGAGATGTACCCGAATAGTGAGCGCGCGTCGTGCAATTGGCGCCGTGTTTCCGGCGCCTCCTCTCCAATCAGCAGTGCTACGGCTATGATAAAATCCCTCGGGTGGAATTTGCTACAGGAGAGAAGATCAGATTACCGACGGAAGCTTTTTGAAAAATTCATCTGTCCAGAATTTTCAGAAGAAGTCGAAGAAGTTATAATTCCGGTACAAAAAGAACGTGACCTTCGAGAGGCATCGACCAAACGTTACAAAGAAATAATCGCCAAAACAGATAGTTACTTCTCGTCATTCTTTCCGCAGAGCAGAGAAGCTGACAGGATAGATTAGGTAAGAATATCTTGTGTTGATGCACCCCCTGCCTTACTCCACTTGGCGGCTCGCTGGGTATAAATGTAAATCTAAATCCATCAAGTTCTCCGCAGCATATATCGTCTTGTACTACTCTACTATCTGATAAAATTTATAACTATTTTTGTTTTTGGGAACACTAATGAAGGTTATTTAGTTAAACATGCGTTAAACTATCCTTGAAAATGGTTTAAGTAGCAATGAAATATTTATGAATAACTCAGTTTTCCATCACAGCTATGTTACGCAGTCATAAATAACGCCAGGAAATCGCAAGGAAAAGATTGTGTCCTTGCAGTTTCAGGGAGTGTTTAGAGGCTCAATGGTACCAGCCTCTGGCGGCGTTGCTACATCTACCGCTGAACCCTTTGCTCGATGTTTGTATCCCGAATCTTATTCTTCCCGCTAAACTGAAAACTTAGAAAATACGAGATGGTATTAACTTTTTTTGCGGGGCACTGTACATACATTCATTTTTACAAACCATTTTTGTCGAAACATAAGACCAAATGTCAATTAAAACTTTTTAAGCTACAACAAGAGGTCTTAATGTTTAATAATGATTTTAATCTAACAACACCATAACTACTGGTAACTCCTACCATCAACCTCTACCCTTGATTGATTTTCTGTAAAATGTTATTTCATTCGTTAAAAAGGCATATGAAACGAAGCTTTTATATACGTCAATGATGCAATGGTACAAAGTTTGGGAATATATTTTTGCAAAAATTTCTTTTGTGGTTTTTATTTCGAAATCAAGGAAAGGAGTTCAAATTTAAGCTAATATGTTGTATATGTTAATATTAGCTAGCTAATCGCTAACATGATAGTTTTTTAAATTTTTGCACGCACACTACCGCATATGTGCATCACCTATTTGAAATTTCTTTAGATCATTGCTTCCGCGGCACATTAGTTAGCTATGTCCTATCTCTTTGTGTCCTGAATATTACCCGAGGCGGACTTATTTTAGTAAGTTCGCTCAATATATTTGCGTCATAATTTTCAATCTATTACTCCATGAATTGGGAATAAGTTGGGACATTACTAAAAATTTCAATGTCTGTTGTTTTCTTCTCCTCCAATTTGAATTGTACGAACTGACAAGCACTTGGTTAGGCAGCGAAATTTCAGTTTCCGCGTTATATACCTTTCAGCTGTGGGGGACGAATGCACGGAAGTACTGCTTTAGAAAATCTATCTTTAGTTCCATGTGGGCATCAGAAGATACTAAAGTACGAATTCGGTTCGAGATAATTTCCGTAAAGTGTAACATTTTATGCGACTTTCTCAAGAGAAAGCTCTGCGGTGAACATCGTGGGAAGACCCCTTAAAACTTATCACCCAAAACCAAACTTTTCCGGCATCATAATTTACTTAACCTGTAGAGCATATTTAAACGCATACCGATGTAGAAGAGAAACCAGCCGCCGTAGACGGGTTTTCAATGAGTCGAAAGTACGCATCTTCTGGACAAGGAAGACTACCACCCTTCTTCAATTTTATGTCATCCTCAAGGTGAGTTCCCCTAACGACTCTGCGTCCACGGTATCGACTGCGGAGAACGAGAAATCGCCGCGGTCTGATCTGTTTGAATCTGATGACTCATACGTTCTCTCCCGGATATTTTTAGGTCTTATCTTTTCGGATGAAGTAAAAGTCGAATCCAAGGCTCTACAACGGTAGGGTGATGTTTTGGAAAGTCCTCAAGATGCAACTTCCGTGATGACGCTATTAGACGCTGGTGTCATCCGGTGCAAGCAGTATGATGTATTAGTAATGTACACTTGTGATTTTCAAATGAATGTAAGCCAATTTATTTTCATCAACAACGCTTCACGGTAAGTAAAATCTCAATTGAAAATGAGAAACGACCCTCTGGTTAGAGGTTTCCGAAAAAAAGGAGAGTAAAAGTAGTTCGAGATAACTCGATTGGTAAGAGTACCCGCCCGGGAAGTGACGAAAGATTACCGGTCTTGCCAGACATTCTCGCCTCCGTTTATTTTTTGGAAACTCCTGTTAGGGGAACATCATTGAGTTACCATCTCCTATTGAACAACTTTTTAGTTCCACGGGTGAAAATTTCCCATTTTCAGACAAAGCTGAAACTTTAAATCATAAGTTCTGGTCCATTAAATCCGTCGAGGCTCTTGCTATCACTCTGACTATTTTAAAACTTTCAATACTGGAATCTTCTGGATATATTCCAATGGATATAAATGTTTGCATGACCTACTAGTTAACCCTTGCACTCTCGTATTCTCTCTCATAGAATCATCATCTAAATGCCACTTCCCACACAGAGCATTCTTTGCGTTTCTCTTCTAACCCACAAATTATGTCATCTTTCAAGATCTCAGATAAATCTTACTACCAACACAAATAATTATCATCTCGCTTTTCTTAATCTCACAGCCCATTACTACGCTACCACAAAATCCTTCAAAAAAGACTATTATTTTTTTATTTCGTTTACTCCGGTATATATTCTCCAGTTTTTTCCTTCTGTTCGTTTACCTATAAAGAATAACGAAAAAATACACATACCTTTACCATAAAAAGGTCGTTTATCTACTTAAATCGATAATTTGAATACTTTCAATGATGATAATTCGTGCTGTTTTCTTTTCATGGATTTCAGAATCTGCTGAAACATTATATGGTTCATGGTAGCCAGGCGGGGTTTTTACCGTTATAAAATTCCAGGTAGATTTTGGAAGGGTTCGTCTCGAAATTCGGACCCTTGGCTCGACCTNAATTATTTGCCGATTTAAATTGTTTATAACTTTTCAAATCGTATTACACGCGGTCAGTCTTAACCCGGGCACTTCCTGCTGAGAGGGTATGGTCACTAAGGTCGAGCCAAGGGTCCGAATTTCGAGACGAACCCTTCCAAAATCTACCTGGAATTTTATAACGGTAAAAACCCCGCCTGGCTACCATGAACCCATTATATTTCTTAAATAAATATGTACATCTATAAAAGTTAGAGTGAGAGTAATTATGACCTTCCCGAAAGAAATTTAGTGAACCAATTCTAACTTTTCACGGGTTTGACGCCACTAAACCCAGAGTTACTCTAAAGAATTTATTTCAATTAATTCACAACACATCACTCCGTGTTTCGTGGTACACAGAAAAGTAGCCGAAATTACAAGCAGTTATAACTGGTTACTACTATGAGTAATAATTTTTATGAGCAGTTTTAGTTTAACTTTAGATTTTAAGCTAATTTTAATGCAGTTTTGCTTGTGTAATTAGAAAACGAACGATAATACACTACACCTCTACGCAAACGATAAAGAATTAAATAAATATTTCAAATTACGTAATTTCTAAACAAACATACGTGAAGAAATAATGAGAATTTTATGTTGGTGAATGCATCCCTGGGAGAGTGTGAAGCTTCAACAAGAATGCGAGGTTGTGTTATGAAAGGAAATTGCCATTATATATCTGTAAAAACCAACAAGTGTGCAATAATTTCCTTCCTCCTAATAGAAGTTCATTTCGACAAAATATTTCTCAACCCAATCACCAACATTACATTTATAGACTCATAGTTAGGTATGAAATCGTAAATTTGAAGCTCCTTTTTAAAGAAGCCAAATTAACAGCAAAGCAACCATATATGCATTTAACTAAGACAAATCCAATTCAAAGGCGTTCTGCTTTCATTATTTGACCTCCATAGGGGAAATAAATGGATTTGGAGAAAAATCAATGATGGTAATAAAAATGCAATTCTTAAATACTCAGTTTTTTAAACTTTTCTGAATTATTCGAAACTTTTTGTGACACTGATAGAGAAACATCGAAAAATAGTAAGTACAAACACATGAAGATGTATCACAAATTGCCACTGGGTTGGTCGCTATAGTAAAATCAACAAGATTAAATTTAAATTAAGAATTTTCAAGGAAATATTTTTGCTAGACGACTTCATCTATACGCTTGAACTATTTTAATAAAAGATATTACTTGCTAATAAATGTAAATATCTAGATCTTAAAACGCAATGGAAGCCCCACACTCGCTAACTTCTGTGAGACAGCCCTTTTTCCTCGATACTTAGAAAGAGTGAAAAACATCACCTTATTTTTGTGCAAATCTGAAAAACTTTTAAAGTTGATGTTTCAAAAGAAATGAATGTGGTACAAATATTTTTTATTATTACTTATTTTGGGGATTCAAGACGTGCCAAGGGCTGCAAAAGTCAAGAGCCGCTGGCCCAGCTTCTGTTTAAGAGGAGGAGGAAAATGCTCTAATGCTCTAATACCAGACTGCATCCGACAGATGACGAAAGTATGGAAAGGGAAACTACCGAATGTAAAGAGGGTCCTCCTCCTAGCATTCTCACTCGCTCTTGTGTAACGGCGTTCGGAAGCTGCTGAGCGGAGCTGCAAAAAGAAAGAGACACAAAACGCATCTGCAAGGCGGGTCACGGCCCGTGAACGGGTTTCAACGAGTCGATATTTTCCATTTCAAGAGGCGAAAGGCATTGCGAAACGCGGATTTAAAACATCCGTCTCCGTCTCGTCCTATCCACTGGATAGATAAATATGTAGATGTAAGTGTAGGGAAAGGGCGAAAAACGAGATACGAGAGGCGCAGTGAAAAAGATCGCGGAGATAGGGAAGATCCTCATGGACACCGAATAATGGCGTGAATGAAACAGAAGAAACAAATAGAAAAATGGAAAGGAACTGAGTCATACCTGAACCTGTTCTGACAATCAATGCTCAATACTCCGTGAATGAAGAGTTCGATTTCCTAAAAAATTATTTGCTCACGATGCGATTGAGCGAACTGAATTAGCTCTGGTCCAGCAAATCTCAAGGAAAGGATAACAACGCAGAAGATATAGCCAAAGGATAAATGGAGCAAGAAAATCCGAGGTTGCTTAAACCGCTTCGAAACACATGTAATTGGGACCCCATGAAAAATATTAAAACAAATACTACTGTCACTGTGAATTTATACATATGAGAACAGTGAAAATGAACAGCGGAAAGTGGGAGACCTGGATTCGAGTCCCGGTCATATCGCTATTTTTTACAACTGTTATTCCTATTCAGTCGCACGGCTCTTCCTGCTAAGTTGTTCACCATTCCCCACTTCTATTAGAGAAC
Source organism: Ladona fulva (assembly GCA_000376725.2). Taxonomy (NCBI): domain Eukaryota; kingdom Metazoa; phylum Arthropoda; class Insecta; order Odonata; family Libellulidae; genus Ladona; species Ladona fulva. The sequence continues at coordinate 1,467,893 of KZ308165.1, forward strand.
AGTTGAAGCCACTGGTTGCTAGTCGCTAGGAATTTGTCGCGCATTACGCATTCAGTCCAATTAGGTTGAGCACGTATTACTTTTGTCCATAATCATCTTTCAGTACTTTTACTTTTCTTTGAGATGAAAAATTGACTGCGAACAGTATGTTATGCAATTAACATATATTATATCGTTATAGTTTTGTCCCTGAAAAGTCAAAAAGTTCCTTAACCCCTTCCCTGACGGGTTTTTTGGAGTATTCCTTCCCAAAAAAAGCATATTTTTTTATTTTAAATTTTCATTATATATCAATTACTTTAATAGGTGACACGGCCAATTTTTGTCAAATGTTAATATTAAAAAAGTTATNACCCCTTCCCTACCTGAACAGTCACCCCTTTGGTCATTGACTTATATATATATACCCTCTAGCTTGTGGCCCCTTCGCCTGATGATGGACTAAACAGTCTGAAACCGGTCGCGGAATAAACTCCAGTGGAATTTTTGACATAGTGTTTTTATTTCTACTTCCTAATATTCAAAAGTAATAATTGTAACGGCTTGAGGGTATTTTGACAACTATCATCCGAATTTGTAAATATACAAAAATGAATATGATGTACCCTTGGGTATTCACTCTGTACCCCTGATGATGCTCTCTTTGAGAGCGAAATACGTATTGGGTCCAATCAACAGACTTTTGAGGGTTCTGGTGTGTTATTTTCCTCTGTATTCTGCCATCAGTGGTAGCTCTAATCTTAAATTTTTATATCGAAACGATTAAAATGGCTAGCTAATATGTTCCATTTCGTAAATTACAAAATTTGCGATAAGAACATCTATTAATACTTACACAAATATAATGTGCAAATTTGAACATGGAAGAAGTAATGGCTAAGTGACGAAAAAAATTAGAAAAGGGATAGGGAAAACACTGGAGGAAAGTTACACCAAGAGAGAGAGAGCTTGGAATTCCATGGATTAAAGGAGAAAATGAAATTTTTATGAAGAAGACTCGTAAAAGAAAATGCTGATGATAATTCAAATGTAATCCAAACGAAATGACGCAAAAAGTTGGTAACTGGAATGGAAATAACTAACTTAAAGGTGAGGACTCAAGTGACAAATCTCGTATACAAGGGGACAAGAGAGATAACATTCGGGAGTGGACTTTTATTTTTATATTCCTCTTCAATATGGGGAAAGCGATCTTTAAATGTGGCCACGATTCGACGATAAATGTCCAAACTCAGCCCCGTAACTCGTTCTTGCGACGACGAGGAAAAGAGGCCGTTGTTTAAATTTCAACGTCTCCGCACTTAAGTATGCGCCTTTTCGACAATAAATTCTCTTACTCCTGAATACATTCCATTTTTATCTCCACCGAAAGCAGTGAAACATATATACATATTCCCTCCTCCAAACCTTACCTCAGCCCCGAGTTGGGAGGTGTTGAGTATTATTTTATTTCAAGAAAGAGAGATATCTAAATTATTCCGAACAAATTTGAACGTACAAAAATGTTCGACAAATATTCGAAGACCTTTCGATAAACCTAAACCCTTTCAGTTATGTATAGAGACGATAAATTGCAATCCCCCTTAAAAGAAATGCATTGGCTACTATTACGCACGAGTAGTATGTACGGTCAAAAAGGAGCTGTGTTATTTTATTGTTTTAATGGAATTGCCAAGGAGAAACGGGCATGAAAAAAGTCTGACGGAACCGGGACTCGAACCCGGGTATCCCAATTGACGGTTGGTACCTAAAACCCTTTTCCTCAATGGAATTGTTCACTGAGGGATGATGTAAGATTGTCAACAATGGAATGATTTCTAAATGTCAACTGCATCATCCTGCAGCTAATGGGAAAGGTTAGCTTATAAAATTAAAGAAAAAGGGAGGTAGACGCAGAAATGAAAGAGAAAAAGTCTGCCGTAGACGAGAATCGAACCCGGATCTCCCACTTTCCGGGCGGATGCTCTGACCTATAAGCTAACATAACAAAACAATCTCTCTTTCAATTATGACGTGACAAGGTGTGCTACGAAGGATCTATTTAAGATGGCACCACCCCTTCGCACACGTGGGACATCGAAGATGCCACCTCACCATCAGCGGACTTCCTGTAGGCCAGAACGGAGGTAGATAAATGTATACTAATTGATGCTCGTTAGTCATAGTAAATAATACCATCAGATGCTACCAATGGTAAAAGGATAAAATTCGATGACAGATGAAATAAAGGTTTCTGAATTTTTATTGTACCCAGTGGATGAAGTAATAGGCACCGCATTCGATGTAATACGAAAGTGTATCAGGCCAGGAACATTCCCCGAACAAGATTTTCAAATACCCAAATTTCATAACATTATCGTATGATACTGTTAAACATTCAATTAAATAGCACAAATTTTAACTGATCATATTTCAATCATATATACGATAGAGAAAAAATACAAACTCGACGAAGGTTCTTATTAGTGTTACTGAATAGTTTTCGGTCCAAAAAGGCGTAATTTTTATGAAATTTACAACTTTTTGGGTATTACTGCGCCCTCATGGGTACCCTTATTTACGATATCTAGGAACTGTCAATCTCCTTTGTGACGGCGACGTATCGCCAAACTCATAACAGGTACTTGTGAACATAGTGGATGCGTCTTCCAGCCTTAAAGGGTATATCTCCAAATGAATTAAAGTTCTTGAAGTAAATACCCTTTAAAGTAGAATTTATAAGAAATTTAACACAAGTTATAATTGAGCAATATTTCCATACGTTGAATGACAGTCTCTATTCATCGTCTAAGATAACAGAAAATTGCCAAACAACTGAAATATTCGAATTTCGAGTATTAGAGCGATGGGCCTTTTCGAGTTTAGCGAACTTTTTTGTCGAATATAATTGCTCTTTACCTTATCTCTTCCTTTCACTCGACATTTTAAGCATATATGCATTATCGTAAATCCGTAGAGCCGCACAGCCTTAATTAATGCTACTTCTTGTACTTAATTAGGGTAAGGGATTTGAAGGAGCCATTTCAAACAGAGTTGTCCAGTTGAACGGCCCTGTTCTAAAGATTCCATGCTTCGTCCTTCATTTTTTTCTCGTGGTGAAAGTTATTCCCTCCTCTTCCATCGTTTCTCCCTTTTACTTTCTTCAGCAAAATCTTCCATCTCGCTTGCACGACCTTCATCTAATCTCCACATCCTCTCCTTCCCTTTTTCGCGTACTTTAACCGTTATTCTGTGCGCCAATTAAGGGCCTCCGTCGGGCAACACACTCTTCCAATGCGCGTGTTTCCTCCGGATCCGATACACCTCACCAGTCTTAACAAAAAACATCCCCGGCTGAATCGGAACAGATAGTTCTCGTGAAAATTGGTCAACGTCTTTCGTTGAAATATATCTCTCTCCTCGATGGGCAGTAAAAAATCGGTACGACTCGATAATGGACGAACGAGATGTCAGATTGGCTCGACACTAGATCAATCAAGCTCTTCTATCGGAATGGTAACCGAAGGAGCTTGCGTTGAAGGATATTAACCTCTTTGAAGTCGCTTCGGACTTGTCGGCAGAATTGTAGTTCGATGTAGCCATTTGGTTTATTTTGATGCATTCGATTTACGCATTCTTTCTTTATGTGTTCGCAAAAACTTTGCAAAGGATAGCGATAACATATTTCTCAGTTTTTGCTTGTGAGCTCTGTTACGAACTATCGTAAGCATGATCTTTTCAGCGTGATCTGAAGAATAAAGATTTTTTTGTACATATTTGTGCGACCTGAACTTTACAACTACGCCTTCATTAATACCTTTAAAATACTGCGTTTATTACTGTGCTATAGTGTAAAAATTGCTGATTAAATCGTTTACCTAAAAATATTGATTCTGTGTTATAATTCTACTGAAACGTATCATGATGGAATCGTGTGGTAAATTGAATCGAGTACAGGAATAACAGCTGATAACTTATTATAAAAATTTAAACTTTAAAAACACAAACTTTAATTATTGTCAGCATGATTCGCCAGCTTACACCCAACTTCTTATTTGTAGCTAAATTTCATTATAAAATGCTATTTTAAATACTTTCTCTTCTAATTAAATTGGTCTCACAATACTTTCATACCGATACTGTAAAACAAGCTAATAATATGAATTCATGACTAGTAAATGTCCAAACCATGTATGACTATCATTAAAAAAAACTGAATATAGACTGATACACAACTAGTAACGTCTAAAAATATCGTTTATAACGAATTTTAGTGAAGGGTTGTTCAATTCTTCAGATGACAAATACTACACTTACTAGAAATCAGCACATACCATGAGTAAATCTGTGCTTGAATACTGATCTTTTATTTTGAAGCGTTCATTTCAAAGCAAGTTGTGAATTGATGAGGATTTCTTTCCCAACCTTCTGAAGGAAGTGTTAGAATTATTTTTTTCATCATTAAATAATGATATAATTTTATCTCATACCCTTTTACTTATGTAATAATTATAATGATTTACTATCAAACTTTCACTGTTTATGTTAAATCAAATTTATTCATATACTTCAATGAAATTCGAAGCTCAAATTATCTCCACATTAATTATATTTGATTTTTAAGGTAATTCACAATGAATTCGCCATCGAAGTTTTTAAGATGCAATTTTGATGCTTTTAACAATAAAGTATGATATGAGAAAAAAACTAATATTTACAAACCACAATGTTACAAAAAACACGACCGGTTTCGGTGCGGATGGTGCCATGCACCGAAACCGGTCGTGTTTTTTGTAACATTGTGGCTTGTAAATATTAAAGTTTTTTTCTCATAGCTTACAATGATTTACCACCAAGTCAAGGCCGAGACCATCTCATCTATTTTGAAAGAATTTGTTAGGATTTTTCATGATCGTAATTTCAGTCGGATTTCAGTCCGTAATGGATTACTAAAACATTCTGGTCCTCCTG
>KZ308165.1:1482081-1604406 GCA_000376725.2 Ladona fulva
CTTTATTTACGGGCGAGAAAAAAAACCTAAGTCTGCACTTAGGAAAAAAAAATAAAATAAAACCCTGCAAGAAAACACCCACGTGAATTATTGAGATGTAACAAGCACATGTACCGAAATACTATACGGTACGCCTTTAGCCTATATACTAAAGCAGGTGGCCAAACCCGTAAAAACATATAATTTTAATTATATATTTCCTATAGGATTGGAAAAACAAGCTGATGCTTCAGTTCTTGCCCAATTGTGAATGACTGAAAGTTGTATGAAGTGAGAGTGAATAGAAATTGGATTTGATTAAGGAGGGTACGTTTGGCTGAAGCATGTATTTTACACATGCTCACATCTTTTACACAGCTCACCCTCTTACTTCCCCGCCATAGTATGACTTCAGTTTCAGTAAATAAAATAAAGTAGAACACATTTCTAACTAGTAAGATAACGAGATTAACAATTTTTACTTTAGTGTTTATAATTTAGAAATCAAAAATAAAATTTTACTATCAATTTTACTTTTTAATATATCTTACATTCACAAAGACGTATATAATCAAAATTGTAAAAATATTCCACCATAACATTTCTACGAGTTCCGCAGGATGGGAGAGTATTCCTCAACCACATAAGTGCTACTACTGATTCAGTTTCGCAGCCCAATAGTTCAAGGCGCCGGATATCCAATTTCCTTTCTAATTTTTCTTTGAGATTGAAATAAAGACTAGTATTTATGCAGTCACTTACAGAAGGAAAGGTACGAAATTCTACGCCGGTATTCCACGTCCTCCACAGGAATTCCCTTCTTTCGCATAAGAATTCGTAAAAGTATTTCGTATTTGCTCATAATAATTTTAAGCAGATCCCCAGGAATAATACGTAAACTGCATGTCTGAATATACAGTTTTAATTATTAACAGGCTATTCAGCTCGTGATTTAAGTGAGAACAAGAATGATTGCAAAGAGCTATTCCGCAAAAAAAAGAATTTACAAGCACAGTTCAGTGAATTTTATTTGAAATAGAAAAATGTACATCTATATTTCCTATAGATACAAGTTTCAGACAAGAAAATTTAACAAACTTTAGGGTGTTTTTGGGCTCAGCAATAAACCATTGACAAGCAGAAAATACGTTCTGAGGATAGCATTCCAGCCTTCAAGCAATAAGAAGGGAACCCCGCACCTGGCCTGTATATTTTATAAAGTTACTTAGCCCTATGCACTATTTTTAAACAAGTACGAGAAAATTTTCCATTTNATAATTGAGCAATATTTCCATACGTTGAATGACAGTCTCTATTCATCGTCTAAGATAACAGAAAATTGCCAAACAACTGAAATATTCGAATTTCGAGTATTAGAGCGATGGGCCTTTTCGAGTTTAGCGAACTTTTTTGTCGAATATAATTGCTCTTTACCTTATCTCTTCCTTTCACTCGACATTTTAAGCATATATGCATTATCGTAAGTCCGTAGAGCCGCACAGCCTTAATTAATGCTACTTCTTGTACTTAATTAGGGTAAGGGATTTGAAGGAGCCATTTCAAACAGAGTTGTCCAGTTGAACGGCCCTGTTCTAAAGATTCCATGCTTCGTCCTTCATTTTTTTCTCGTGGTGAAAGTTATTCCCTCCTCTTCCATCGTTTCTCCCTTTTACTTTCTTCAGCAAAATCTTCCATCTCGCTTGCACGACCTTCATCTAATCTCCTCATCCTCTCCTTCCCTTTTTCGCGTACTTTAACCGTTATTCTGTGCGCCAATTAAGGGCCTCCGTCGGGCAACACACTCTTCCAATGCGCGTGTTTCCTCCGGGTCCGATACACCTCACCAGTCTTAACAAAAAACATCCCCGGCTGAATCGGAACAGATAGTTCTCGTGAAAATTGGTCAATGTCTTTCGTTGAAATATATCTCTCTCCTCGATGGGCAGTAAAAAATCGGTACGACTCGATAATGGACGAACGAGATGTCAGATTGGCTCGACACTAGATCAATCAAGCTCTTCTATCGGAATGGTAACCGAAGGAGCTTGCGTTGAAGGATATTAACCTCTTTGAAGTCGCTTCGGACTTGTCGGCAGAATTGTAGTTCGATGTAGCCATTTGGTTTATTTTGATGCATTCGATTTACGCATTCTTTCTTTATGTGTTCGCAAAAACTTTGCAAAGGATAGCGATAACATATTTCTCAGTTTTTGCTTGTGAGCTCTGTTACGAACTATCGTAAGCATGATCTTTTCAGCGTGATCTGAAGAATAAAGATTTTTTTGTACATATTTGTGCGACCTGAACTTTACAACTACGCCTTCATTAATACCTTTAAAATACTGCGTTTATTACTGTGCTATAGTGTAAAAATTGCTGATTAAATCGTTTACCTAAAAATATTGATTCTGTGTTATAATTCTACTGAAACGTATCATGATGGAATCGTGTGGTAAATTGAATCGAGTACAGGAATAACAGCTGATAACTTATTATAAAAATTTAAACTTTAAAAACACAAACTTTAATTATTGTCAGCATGATTCGCCAGCTTACACCCAACTTCTTATTTGTAGCTAAATTTCATTATAAAATGCTATTTTAAATACTTTCTCTTCTAATTAAATTGGTCTCACAATACTTTCATACCGATACTGTAAAACAAGCTAATAATATGAATTCATGACTAGTAAATGTCCAAACCATGTATGACTATCATTAAAAAAAACTGAATATAGACTGATACACAACTAGTAACGTCTAAAAATATCGTTTATAACGAATTTTAGTGAAGGGTTGTTCAATTCTTCAGATGACAAATACTACACTTACTAGAAATCAGCACATACCATGAGTAAATCTGTGCTTGAATACTGATCTTTTATTTTGAAGCGTTCATTTCAAAGCAAGTTGTGAATTGATGAGGATTTCTTTCCCAACCTTCTGAAGGAAGTGTTAGAATTATTTTTTTCATCATTAAATAATGATATAATTTTATCTCATACCCTTTTACCTATGTAATAATTATAATGATTTACTATCAAACTTTCACTGTTTATGTTAAATCAAATTTATTCATATACTTCAATGAAATTCGAAGCTCAAATTATCTCCACATTAATTATATTTGATTTTTAAGGTAATTCACAATGAATTCGCCATCGAAGTTTTTAAGATGCAATTTTGATGCTTTTAACAATAAAGTATGATATGAGAAAAAAACTAATATTTACAAACCACAATGTTACAAAAAACACGACCGGTTTCGGTGCGGATGGTGCCATGCACCGAAACCGGTCGTGTTTTTTGTAACATTGTGGTTTGTAAATATTAAAGTTTTTTTCTCATAGCTTACAATGATTTACCACCAAGTCAACGCCGAGACCATCTCATCTAATAAAGTATGATGCTACAATCGAGAAAATTCAACGTTATCACTTATGTATTAATCATTTTATAAATTTCCTCGAGTGATAATATAGTAAGCATAAGTCTATAGCGAGTGACTACAAAAACTCCCATGATAATTTATTACAATATTTGAAATTCGTCCAAAAATATTATCGATGCCAAAGTGAAGGACGAGAATGTTACAAGAAATTTAGTGGGAAAGATTTCGAGGAATAGCAAGGTGTCCATCATTTAAAACCCCGTTCGAAAGATTCAGGTTGCGTGCAATACATCTCCCAAATAACTTCGAAGAGAAGTTTCCCAAAATAAGAAACAAGGCGTCGGAACATTTTCGAGAGCGCACAAGGCTGCTTCCATCTGTAAACGGCAGAGAAAAAAACTACGTCGAACTTAAAATGGCACCAATTAAATTGTCTGAGTGAGGTAAATGCCATCAGCGGTGCGATGTATTGACCTATCCAAATGTCGCACGGGAAGCAGCCTCCGACCAAAATTACGACTCCGACGTTCTTTCTCATTTATTTTCTCGAGAGCATCTAAAGGCCGAGTACTCACTTAAATGGCCGAAAACGGAAAGGAATTTTCGCCGAATAAAGGTTTCTGAAACTGGAATGCAAGCGGCGATTGCACTTCACTGTTGCATCGCTCACGGTTATATTGTTATCAAGTTATTAGATCGAGGTTGGGAACGACACGGCGGGCCGCAAATGGAGTTTTCTTCGGGCCTATCTTTCGGCAGTCGATTAGAGAATCCTTAATTTATTGATAGAAGACCCGGTTAGGATGTGGATGACCCGGTCATTTCCCGGTCAGCAGTGCAAATTATTATTAAGAATAATAAATTATTAGTTAGTAATGAAGTTAGAAGTCAAGTTGGTATACCCGCTTTGGATTGATAAAGAGACTTTGCTGGCGCCTCTAATGTTTTAGTGTAGAAAATAGTAACGAGTCTCAAAGTATGACGATAAGCGAAACTATCTGGTTATACCATAAGAGTCAAGAAGAAAATGATTCAACCATCACAGATTTTTTTATTGATTTTTTTATGGTCAAAGAGCTCGTGGAATGAGGAAGTTAGCCAAATGAGCCACTTCCCCACTTCTAGAAAAAACGAAAACGAAAATATAAGGAACGAAAATGGTAGGACTGTGAGGATGTTCTAATCGTGGGTTTAGCTATTTGTTTTAATTTAAACATACCAACGTTCTTACTTACTTAAGTGTTAACGAAAAGAAGGTTGCCAAAAATTGTCGGTCATAAAAAGTCAAGACTAAGTTTCTTTAAGTGCTGGAGAAAGTAGAGCACTCACAGAAATGTTATGATGAACAAACTAGATAGAACAGCATCCGACAAAAGAGTTTAATCAAAGAAGTGATGAAAGAGGGGCTGGAGGGTAAAAGCAATTGGTGAGAAGAGTATTCATCTGATAGATAAGACTAATAAGAAAAAAATAGTTGAGAGATTCTCACGGGAGGAGCAAAAATAGAGGACAATGGAGAGCTCGAAATAACAAGTAACCACGGGTCAGTGACAAAAAGAATAAATGTGATGGCTTGCAAAAACAAGGTTCAGACTATTCCTCATTAGGGTAATTACACTTTCGCTTAAGATTTCGCTGAGAATTTACGATGCATCGCTTCAGGTTAATATCATTAATGATCACATTCACCGATGACCTGATTAAATGACGGTAGTAATAAAGATATATGATCATTGCAAATCATAATTTAACCATCGTAAAGTAAGTTTAAATTAATGCGTAACATAAATATTTCTCGACCAATTGAATCTCGTGTAGCTTTCAATCGACACTGATGATAAAGGTCTCGTACGTTCTTTTTCTTGAAAATTTTCGATAAGAATTATTAAAGGAAAAGATCCCTACGGAGAGAAATTTAAAGGATTAAATTGCGCTTATACCAAATTTAGCGGTTATGTGTTGGAAATAAAAGACCATTAAGCTTCATTTAGATTTAGGTAAATCTAAAGTTATTTCATACGGCGAGCTCAGGATCTAACTTTCTCCGTAGCTAAGGAAATATTTTACGCCGAAAACTGTAACGATTTCATTAAACGGGAAATAGCATGAGGGAAAAACATTACATAGACACTGATAAATACCATTTCTGAAGTATTAGCAAATTTAATGCGCGGAAGTGGAAATCACTATTCACTTGTAAATAATTTATTTCCACGAAATATCATTCGGAACACTAATGTAATACGTTCAGTAAATGAAAAATTGCTGAAAATTTTATCCGATAAAATTTTTGGTGAAAGGAGTTTTCGTAGCCGCTGATGTTGGGAAGTTAGACCGCCGTTGCGTGCGCTCGTTCACCTGTAAAGATATCCCTTATAACTTCCCGTCAACGCAAGAAAACCATGGGCAACTCTGACTTGGTGCCTGACTTATAACGACAAATACGAGGTTTCGTAAGAATTAATGAGATTCTTTCCAAGAGCGAGTGATATACCGCCCTGTGACCTGCCATGGAAAGAATGGCGTGGGAAATCAGATAAGAAGTTTTAGTGACATTCGGAATGTCCTGAATCTCAACGTGTAAATGCACCTACGCAACGTGCTTCGTGTTGAATAAGACAAAAAACTTCAGAAACTCTCAACCTTGGTTTTCGCGACACTAATTTATGTCCTGGGATAGCCCTTCGACGTGTAGGTTGAGATTGATCACGTTAACTTTTTACTATTGCCTGCCAAGGTAACGGTGAAAAGTTATTCACTAAGAAAAATATTTATGCATTTTATGGGAAATTTTTCAGAATTTAGACATTTAAATTATTAAATTTCCTTTCTGTCAAGGTATAGCTTCCGGTTGGTATCACTACGTACACGCCGATGAGTAAAATTGATGGTTTTAATTATCAGCTACGATTCGTTTGGATTTGTTATTTTTTATCAGTAAATTAATATTAGATCCGACAGTAAAACAATACATGATCGGTGAGTCTGAGAATGGTAATTGACTTATTTCAAGCGATCGAATCTCTACGTTAGCGATTCTCTCTTAAATGCATTGAAACCACGAGATATAGCCTAAGAAAGCAAATGATGAAATAGTAGTTATGGAAAAATCCATACCCAGTAGAAAGCGCTTCGCTGATCGTGTCTATAAAAGATTTTGGAACACGAAACTAACACCGTAATACTTTAGTCATACTCCAAACGTTTATTATATATTACAGCCACAGAGATGAAATGTTCTATTCACTTTCTCTTAATTAAAACATTTTAAGCCGTGATATGAAATGTTTTTGCTTTATTGATGGTGGTGGGATTTGGAAAAAGTGGAAATAATAGGAATAAATTTAATGGAAAATGCCAAAAAAATAATTAGAAACCTTCCAAACATCTGAATATGGAATTAAAAAATCACAAACCAGTTTTCCATAATGAAGATATTATTAAAGCGGAGGAGATTTAAATAAAGATAGAATGTAGACACTAAAATAAATTATATTTTATTGAGAGAAAACGTGCATAAATCGTGTAGAGACAATTACATTACACATTTAAATTCGGCGTGTCGACAAATTTACGAAACGAATCCGATCATTTTGATCACGAGGTAAGAAATGGTCCTTTTTTACGATCGCACGTACAACTCATTTTCAACTAACATTCACCTTTCCGCAGATTCGGAAATATAATTCCACCACAATGGGCAGCGAACAATCTCTCATTCCTCACGTTATAGGAAAACGCATTCGGTACAAATCGCACTTTTACGGTCCGAGACATCTCATCTGAAATGCAAATACAAACAAAGGCGTAACCTTTGGTGTGCGAAAAGGAAGAGCGAGGAAACTTTCCAGAAAGCCGAGAGACAATGGCGTCGAATCGAACAGGTACCATTCCTCCCACACCTTAGAGACGCCTCTTAAAATGTCCTCGAAGAAACCAACACTCAACGCCGAATGACAAACGCGTTCATATATCATTCAAGCGATGTTATCAGCGGACAACTTCGAAGAACAACGACTACTCGCAGAGCAGTTTCCATCGCAAAAAGCAACTTCGCAAATCTCACCGCTGCGCTCAACCCTTCGGCTAATTTTGCAACGGAAGAATTCTTCCTGGCATCAATAGACCACCTTTTGCGCCCCCAGAGGTCCGTGACTTATTTAATGCAACCCACTTCTAAATGTGGTGCATTACGAATTGGCTCACAACCTATTCTCGCGATTGAATGCAAAGGTTGAACACAGTCCTGTATAGAGACAGAACCGGTTAACAAGAACTGGAGCAGAGGCGATTTGACATTTATTTTTAAACTTCGTGTTAAACGACATTTCGCATTGACCGACTGTTCGTTTTATACGCTTCACTGCAGTTTTTACTTAATGCAATATAGTGATAAGATCTACAAACAAAACTACGAATGGCACTTCTCCACCAAATTTATTTTCTTGGGATAAGCAAGACGACCGGTTTCGACGAATGATCATCATGATCAGGGTGGCCATTTGCCCAACATGGTCATCTTGCTTATCCTAAGGAAAAAAAACAAATTTTATGGAAAAATACTATTCGTAGTTTGGCTTCTCGAGTGGATATTCACAAAATCTCGCCTGATAGTATGAAGTTTATAATAAAATCTAGCAATTAGACTTGGAATCGACGTAGACCTCCAATTATAAGGAATGCCGAAGCAGATGTAAACACACTATTAATAACGTGTCCCAGAATCTTGAATTCCGGCTTTAAATACTCGATTACCTCCTACCTTCATTAAGGCCAAGCATTTATATTACTTCCGACACAAAGAAATAATAGTTGAATAACGAAATTTTATGTTGCCGCAAATTTTATGTACACGCAATGATTGATCAAGAATTTTCGCCCATAACCTCTTATCAGTAAACCAATTTACAAATGTAACAGACTTAAAGCAGAAGAGAACCTACGATGGGAGGTTCTATAGCGGACCACAAAAAATAATGACCAATAAAAATAATCGTGACAGCACAACTTCATTTTATAATTTCAACGTACATTTTTATACCTTAAAATAATTTAAAGACATTTTTAGTAATTTACCAGAATTTCTCTCGGTAAATGCATCTTAAACGCATGGTCACACGATGCAATTTTATATACATTTTTTCAACGCCAACTATCAACGAATAGCATGTAACCCTCTGATTTTCTAAACTTTAACTTACAGTCGATAAAAGGCTCGCCATTCATGCTTTTAACGAAACAATGACCGACTCTAATAGTAAACGTATTCCTAACTCTGGCGGATTTTCCCAATTAAATTGAGCGTCTCCATGAATGACTATATTAAAAGATTTTGGTAAATACGGCAAAGAAAGTGTTCTTCATTTGACAATGATATATTTCTTCCTCAAAAGTGATGTATCATAAAATATTTTAAGAGTGTAAAACTTTGGGCGATTTTGCATGTTATGTAGGAGTATATTCCGTTAATTGCTGTATTGATTACGTGGGAATAAGCTTTTATATTTCTCTCTATTTCCGAAAATAAGCTCTTGGTGTCGCACATAACACCTTGTAATACTTCTAATATCATGAGATATTTTTAATTTATCTCTCTTAAATTCATCGTTTGATGATATCTCGTTGCAAAAACGAAAAGATTTTTAATTGTTTATATCATTAAGTTTGGGAAGTTGTGTTTTAAGGAATTTAAACCGAAATCGCCAAGATAATTTGAAGCAAAGTTCGGAAGTCTTTGATCACATGTACCGAAATACTACACGGTTCACCTTTTAAAAGCAAGCGGCCCAACCCGTAAAAGTTATTGGCACTTCTGACCTACTGCAGAAAAGGCATTTCGGTTCGCGAAAAGAATACGAAGTGTACGCACTAAACAATGGCTTTGTTACGTAATCGAGGTCGTTTCGATGTGAATTTGGTGAGAAAAGATGGTGATACTTGATCCTCAAGATATTTCAAGTAAGTTAAATGTATTCTTACCGGATGCCGGAGACGAAAAATTCTTGCTGCAAAAGATAATTCTAGCTTTTTATCTCTCATTGATATACCATTACTTTGCAATCCATTTTTTCGAATTTTTGTGCCTTCTTTCGACTTTCAAAAGACGAAAAGAAATCTTCCTCATTCTTCCAAACGCGGATCATCTTGAATCAATTTTCAAAACAAATACTTCTATCGTGATATAACAGAAAAGAATTTTTTACGCAAACTGTGTTTCAATCGATTAAGAAAAACACTTTAAATTAATAATAATAATAACTCGTCTTTATTTACGGGCGAGAAAAAAAACCTAAGTCTGCACTTAGGAAAAATAAATAAAATAAAACCCTGCAAGAAAACACCCACGTGAATTATTGAGATGTAACAAGCACATGTACCGAAATACTATACGGTACGCCTTTAGCCTATATACTAAAGCAGGTGGCCAAACCCGTAAAAACATATAATTTTAATTATATATTTCCTATAGGATTGGAAAAACAAGCTGATGCTTCAGTTCTTGCCCAATTGTGAATGACTGAAAGTTGTATGAAGTGAGAGTGAATAGAAATTGGATTTGATTAAGGAGGGTACGTTTGGCTGAAGCATGTATTTTACACATGCTCACATCTTTTACACAGCTCACCCTCTTACTTCCCCGCCATAGTATGACTTCAGTTTCAGTAAATAAAATAAAGTAGAACACATTTCTAACTAGTAAGATAACGAGATTAACAATTTTTACTTTAGTGTTTATAATTTAGAAATCAAAAATAAAATTTTACTATCAATTTTACTTTTTAATATATCTTACGTTCACAAAGACGTATATAATCAAAATTGTAAAAATATTCCACCATAACATTTCTACGAGTTCCGCAGGATGGGAGAGTATTCCTCAACCACATAAGTGCTACTACTGATTCAGTTTCGCAGCCCAATAGTTCAAGGCGCCGGATATCCAATTTCCTTTCTAATTTTTCTTTGAGATTGAAATAAAGACTAGTATTTATGCAGTCACTTACAGAAGGAAAGGTACGAAATTCTACGCCGGTATTCCACGTCCTCCACAGGAATTCCCTTCTTTCGCATAAGAATTCGTAAAAGTATTTCGTATTTGCTCATAATAATTTTAAGCAGATCCCCAGGAATAATACGTAAACTGCATGTCTGAATATACAGTTTTAACTATTAACAGGCTATTCAGCTCGTGATTTAAGTGAGAACAAGAATGATTGCAAAGAGCTATTCCGCAAAAAAAAGAATTTACAAGCACAGTTCAGTGAATTTTATTTGAAATAGAAAAATGTACATCTATATTTCCTATAGATACAAGTTTCAGACAAGAAAATTTAACAAACTTTAGGGTGTTTTTGGGCTCAGCAATAAACCATTGACAAGCAGAAAATACGTTCTGAGGATAGCATTCCAGCCTTCAAGCAATAAGAAGGGAACCCCGCACCTGGCCTGTATATTTTATAAAGTTACTTAGCCCTATGTACTATTTTTTAAACAAGTAGGAGAAAATTTTCCATTTATTTTTATATACAGTCGTACCTTGGTTAACGACGGTAATCTGTTCCAAGACTGACGTTGTTAACCAAAACCGTCGTAATGCAAGGCGCAATTTTCCATAACCATACTGCATGTCAAATATACGGATAGTACTTATTTAAATGTCATTCAAATATAGTAAATTTGATTTATTCAATTATATTTTCAACAAAATATTATCATTAATTAAACTGATATTATTAAAATCAGTTCTTAATCGTCAGTCTTCTCCAGAAGACGTCGTAAACCAAGATATTTTTCAATCACGGTCACTCGTCGTTAACCAAGGTCGTCGTTAACTAAGGTTCCACTGTATTTGATATCATTCATTCCACTTGTTCTAAGGCAAAAATTTATTAATCTTTCTATTGTAAAACAATAGTCTGATATCATTTCTTCAATTATTATGAAACAACAATTGCAACCGGCTTGATTAGCAGGTTTCCCCAGCCACCTCAATCGAGTATCCCCAGAAACTGTAAACGGTAGCCGGAGTTTATTTGAAATTACTCTTCGGTATGAGGGGCGCCATAAATCTAACGAGACGTTTCAAATTGGCCTTGCGCTCATCCACCGAGAAGAATGACCCTTCCAGAGATTCTCATTCCGCGGTTATTTGCGACAAATTGCTCGCGTGCAACTGACATTCCGTAATCGCCGTTACAAAAACGGAATGTCTACGGTTGGAATGGAAACAATATAGGATTTATCTGCACTCTGACAGAAACGGCAAGAGATTACTATCGATGTGTTACGCGTGTGGATCGAGATACCGAGTTAAGGAAGTATTTTCTCTACCTGTTCGTGGGAGAAAAACTTCGCGCGGCCGCTACCTCCATATTCGAGAAGTAGACACTCGCTTAAAGGCATCCAAATTCACTGCCTTGAGATTTAAATCTCGTTCCAGACTGACACGGAACTTATTGAGGTACGATGTAAATATGCAATGACTCATCTTGAGGAGGAATAGTTCCTGCAGTCATTCCTTGATGAATGGAATGTCATTCGTCTTTCTTGAAAGTGTACCTTACCTTAAGTCTCTATCTTGTTCGTGGCTGTGATAATATAGAGCTACTGTGATGAATAATGGCATCAATTTCGTCATCCCTTACTGAGAGCTACTTAAAGTATTATTCTTAAAGTCTTTGTGCTTCATAGCGTGGACGTTTTCCACACATAGCATTCTAATTTAGTGAGGAAAGCAAGGGCAAAGTACCTGACTCCTCATCATGCCTGAGAAACCTCATACCCTCTTAAGGAAACCTGATAGCTTCTGGTTAAGAGATTGCGGAAGTTACTGGGGTATTAGTAACGGTGATTGATGGCATTAATCGGTCTCTCCTTCCATAGTGCTATGAAAATTTTTATTCAAAACTCATATTGCTGCAATTATGTCGAACTTTCCCGCTAATAAGTAGGAGAAAAATAAACAAAAACGACCTCAGTCCTCATCTTAATCTCATTTCTTCTCTAAAGCTTTTTGTAGCTAATTATTGAGTTGATGATCAAACCACCTTTGGACTAATAATAGCACAGGCAGACAAGGAGGAATGATAGTAGTAGTATTGTTAGAAGTGCTTCGACATCTATGGTCATTTCGCACGTGGACCCCCATCGGGAATCGAACCCGGACCACTTTCACCGAAGTCGAACGCGTTGCCAACTTGTCTATCCGGGATCCCAATGGAATGATCAAAGTTTTTAAACGGAGGGATGGTGACAAATTACTCGGATGCCGGCGGTTAAAATTAATGAAGTTGCGAATATCAAATGACTTTGGCTGCAAATTTACAATTATTCAGTTATAACAGACGCCAACATTTTCTATGTAGCAGAATGAAACGACCAAAAAAAACCAAGACAAATAGTTTGCTATCTACCATAACAATATACTACACGGATACTCAAGAGTCACCATCTATCGTCGTGTCTCTCTTGTCCCTACACAGATACTGTTGGAATGGAAGAAGAAAGAGTCAGAAAAGACAGCTTAAATCACTACATCGGAGCGGCACCGCATCCGTTAATGAAAGCCTGAGGAAATGGCATAATATTAGAGACACTTTGGTTTGTTATGACTTTCGCTCGCTGTGTTGGCGATCATTCAACGGAACCAATTTCACGGGAGGGCCATACGCCGATCTTCCGGGCTCGCTACCTCGGGCATGAGGTACGCAGTAAATTCGCTCTCAGCAGGAGTAACTCAGAAGATGGCACGACGGGGAACGCGGAGGCGGCAGCGTCACGCCGAAACAACTCTCGACGCGAGATGTTCCTTTTGTTCTAGCTCAATAAACATGAGAATGAGAAGTAGGACTTGAGTGAGGGAGAAGATGATTCCAGAAGTTATTGTGACCCATAAGACAATCGCGCGGATCGGGAAAGTGAAAATTTTAGACCTAAATCTTTGATCTGTGCCTGTGAATTCCGTGAGTCGATCGAGCAATCAAAATAACGCCACCTGTACGATCTTAATCTAGGCTAGAGACAGAAATATTATTACAAAAATACTATTCCATTATTAGGTTCGTAACTGAATGAACATCGGAATGAGGATTTTAAAATCAATTTTCTTCATGGAAGAGTTTGGTGGAAACAGATGGTTTAAATTTACCATTTTCCCCGCATTTTGCCGGTCTCGGAGGGGTGGTGGCTAGGATGCTAGCCTAGCAACGCCGAGGTCCCGGGTTCAAATCCTTGTCAGGGCACGATTTTCCGTGTTCGTCTTTACTAGGTTAATTGTAAGTATTAAAATTATAAGACTAAAATTCGTCTAAAATAAAGACATGATTATTATTATTATTATTATTATTTTCTGTTCCGCAAAACCAGGGTTATCTTGCTTTGAATCTTGGGTGAATTTGTCTATTTATACCCGTCATAAAACTGGAAGACAACGGAGAGAAAGATCGAAAAATTACAAGTACGGAAATATTACAAAAACTAAATTTTAGTCGCTTGGAAACACTCCTCACGTATTCGGATTCGAAGGCCCGCCTGGTATTATCAATAACTAAGTTTTCCGATAAGTCCCGATTGTACTATCATCAGAACTAAAGAGGTTTCCGTTTTAGGACACCGGAATATGATAACATTAATGATGACTACAAATAAAGTGTTCACGGCCTTGTTTAATAACAGTTCTCTTTTTGTTAGATGTCGTCCCAGGCTCGATTGCTGGTGCTTGGAGATTCCCTGTCAACATTTGGTGTGTATTGGAAAGTTAGGAAGGGCACCCGGCTGTAGGAAAATACGCCAGGAGCATATGTACGGGTAAAGCTATCCTTACGAACGCGGAAACACGGATGTTGTTGAAATAGATACTTCCTTTATCTTTAACGTTTTAAGTAAACTTTCGCACAATTTTACTCTATCTCACATACTAATAACAGAAGTATCAAGCGAAAAAACTTGAAGAATAATTTCTAATGAGAACTACGGTTGTTTCCGCGTACTTTTTCTTCGTGTTCATCATCAAATGCACAACCCGAGGTAAAAGTCGACGGACGAGCTTTTTATGATGATTTTATGGCGCGGTACGGCTAAATTCAACCCGGAAGAAAATCCAGACTATTTTACAACCCTAAATGCATGGGAATAACCATGAGCCTTCTTAAAAGTGAGAATTATGATGTGAAGACATCAGAAAGAAATATGTATCCCGGAAATAATCATGGAAGATCATTTCTTATTTAAATCAATTGGATGCCAAACTGCTAATTATTTTTTTATTAATTCTTTTTATATTTTATGCTAATCTATTTTTATGTTTTTTTGTTTTGTGTCGTAATACATTACCTCCCGCTATGTCCTATCTTAATATCTATACCCTAAAGTTGTGGAAAACTACTGGTTGATGGCCTATTCATGGTCTAGAATTAAATTCAGGTCCACTAGAAAACTGAACCTCCACCTCTGAAGAACTCTTTTACAGTGAAACGGAATGTAGTGTGTGACGAATTATCGTCGAAATTTTTCCGTATTGGGCTAAATGTCGAGATCTTAAACTTAACTTTCTTGAAGCTAAAAAAATGCAATCGATACATGCATAAAATATCTAAATCTGCGTACTATCTAAAATCGCGAAGCTCTTTCTTATCTTAGGCGGGTAGTCGATTTGTCACTCTAAAAAAATTGGACGTAATGAAGAATACTCAATCTGTTTTTGTTAGAGTGAAATTGCTCTCCGAGAAGATTACTTTCCTTCAACAAATAATACCAACACCCATGTAACGCAACTAGACTCAGCAGTATTAATTTGCAATCGATACTAGATGCATAAAATATCTAAATCTGCATAATATTTCAAATTGCGAAGCTCTTTCTTATCTTAGGCGGGTACTTGATTTGTCACTCTAAAAAACTGAACGTACTGAAATACTCAATCTCTTTTTGTTAGAGTATAATTGCGCCCCGAAAAGATTAGTACCAACTCCCACGTAACGGAACTAGATATAGCAATATTAATTTTAAAACTTTCACTTAGCCGATCACACACAAATTTGATATTAATCGTCAAGTGATGGGAAGTTAATACGTCCTTTTTGGGAATACAACTAGAAAGGGCATACTGTAAATTACTTGATAATCTTGCTTATTCAGACTCATCAATTATTATATCCAATTAGAAGAGAAAACAAAAAGATATTTCTGTTTATGAAAAACGTTTCGGTCCAAATTATTGAGAAAATTACAGTAAACCTCCTAGATAGGGAGCATGAATTGCTTTTCGAAGAATTAAATTTGCGCAACAAAATGCATCCTATATCTGCAGTTTTGATCGCTGAAATTCTTGAACTACTTGTTCCGATAGGCGGGGCTGAATGAAGTTTTCAATGAGTCACGTAGATCTCTCGAAGGAGATCATTTGTATTCTCCTTGTACTCAATTTCCCGAACCAATTTTTAAATTAGATGATGTATTCCAGGTAAATCTATCGGAAAATAAGTACAAGGGAGTACATGGAAATATCTTGGAACAGATAATCTTATTCCACACCAATGATGCACGTCGTATTCATAAAACATAATTGTTTACGCGTTTAGATTGTTTTCGAGGAAAACTGCATAGCTTACGCAATAGAATGAGTGAGTTTAAGTCTAAAATAATCAAGTAAATATCAAATTGGACATTTTTTGGGCCAAATTCATCTGAGCACTAAACGATTTCATGGTTTTAATGATTATACTTATTGCTCAATAGCCAGGAATAATAGACTTACAAAGGTTTTCAAGACATATTTCTAGGAAATAATTCCTTTTCATTGTAATGTCCATCAAATTCCTTACGACAAAAAACAATTCCCAAGATTAGAGCAATACCTCTCTAGAAATAAACTATTGACAACGTTCTTGAAAGTCATATCTGCTATGTAAACATTGTTTATCATTAAGAAAAACAAAAACTAATGGTAGATAAGCAATCTTGTTCCTGTGCTAAATGCCGGAAACTCACTTTCTAAGCGTCAAACTAGCCTTAGAACAAACTGTAAAATCCTATTGAAATTAAGATAAGCACCAAACGGAAAGGATGTTGATGTTTACTTAAATTTCAGTTACTCGATGAAGAAATCTATGAAAAATACATCTATTCCAAAAATTCCTAATTCACCCTATATTCTTCTTAATTTTCCACGGATTTCCATTGACATCCTAGCTTTTATGACGTTTTTGTTCCGTTGAAACTTCTAATGTGAAATCCTTTCACGAGGCACCAATCTATAAACAAATTTTGCAAATAACGTAGTAATTTAAGTAGGTCAATCCTCTCTGTTGATATCAATAATAAAATTACGCATCTCTAACAAACCTCTTTTAGTAAGAACAAAAAAAGATATCTGGAGGGGCACCTCTGTAATCATGAGTACTACCACAAAAATACAATTCTTAATTCATACAAGATTCACTCTAGTAACTGCACAATCCAAACGAAAATTCGTGAATTCAATTTCTTGAATACCATTCAACGAGTAAATTGCTAAGGCTCGCCCAGATCTTGCTGTCTTGGGTCGAGAAAAATCAATCCGGCCCTTTCTGGAATGCTTACTAGACCTTTTCCTAAATAGTAATTGTGCATGATAGTTTTAATGGGAGAGAGGTACCATATAACTCCCGCTTTTCACTATATTTCCCTACAACGAAGTATCGAACGGAATTTTTCGGCCAGTTTTATTTCTTCTCGCGACAACGACGCACTACAACAATCACATCGCGCGTTGAAGTCTCCGGATAGCGGGTGACGAGAGAATGGGGATAGCCCGGGCGCAATGTGACTCACCGCAGCAAGTTTCCATCTCCTGGAAGCGGCGACGGCATCGCAGTCGAAGATCCTGAGAGGCATCTCGGATACGTCGTCGACGGAAGGTTCAATGGAGCGAAGGGCTCGAAGCGAGGACGCCGAGGGGAGTGGCGAAGCGACTTTGGAGCACTGCGAGCCAAAACAGTCGCCGGTGACTTCCCCTCCGACGTCCGCCACTCCCCTCTGCTTCCCTTCCTCCTCCGCCCACCGCTGCCTCCCACCTCACTCTCTCATGTTTGTAGATAATCCCTCTCTTTTCTCTCATCCAACTAAAGAGAAGTAAGAGGAAGCTGTAATATGAAGGGGAGAGGGTCTCAGTGGATGAGAACGACTTCCACCAAATTTTACTTTCCAATCCAACCACCCTTCTTTCTCAACTACTCATTTCCAAATTATATTGCACAAAAATAATGAAAATGGATCATTCAGTTTGAGATGTTTACTTTAAATATATCTCAATTGACGGCTTCTGGCGACGGATTGTATTTTACTAATAATAAGTCAAGGCTTTGATGCGGAACATCCAATTGGAAATTTAAAAAAATCCCGATCCTATGTATGTAGAACTGGTGAGTTAATTGATTAGATACTATTCCCAACAGCTTAGCTTAAAAACTTGCTCTACGGAAGTTACCTATTCTCAATCTTAATTTTTTATTATATTCCGCCAAGGATTGCTCACGCACATTTATTTTTGGCGAGATTTTTTAATTTTACTAGGAGTAGTAGAAGTGTTGTTATAAAAGCTTCGACAGCTAATGTCATTTCGCACGTTGGTCCCAACCGGGAATCGAACCCAGGATCGCTTTTATTGAAGTCGAACGCGTTGCCCATTTGGCTATCCGGGAGCCCTACTACTAGTGGTAGTAGTAGTAATAGTAGTTTAACTTGGAGTAGCCAATAAGAGCAGCACAAAGGTCAGAAGGGACGTGTAATGGGAAATACGAACTAGTGTGCATTTGAATGAGCTTACATTCAATTTTCATAATGTTGTGCATAATGCTTGGGAGACAATAAGAGGCTAGTAGATATAGAAGTAAAAGCAAAACAAATAAATGCAAATATATATTACCTTGGCGACAATAACGGTACTGCACTGGTGAGGATCTTACCATCAGTGTAGCAACGTGTATATTCGCTAGGCGTAGTTTTGGGAACTCCGCATTTAATATCATAGCATTACAACTATCTGGCACTCAATGCTGAATACCATTCCCGCAGTTTCATCCTTATGATGATTATTATATACTCTTTCTTCCTTCAAATATAACTCATACCTTTCAAAGAAAATAACATTCGTCTAATTTATGATTAGTCATCGTTTTCTCTCTGAGGCGTTATTTTCAATGTTTCTAAGACAACTTTTAATACATGTTTTACAATTTTCTCAATAGCCTCCTAGATTAAATTTTCAAATCCAAATTCAGGTACTAAATTAGATTAATTTAAAAGCTACCCTATACTAGAGAAAATATCGTCATATAATCTTCGCGAGAAACTCAATTTAATTAGAAAAGAATGGTCCATCTGTTATTATATGACCTAACTTGTGCAAGTGTGTTTGTTATCTATGCTACATAAATCTTCCATAAATAAGCAAGCTCTTGTAACAGTTCAAAACTTACCTACGACAGAGTAGTGTTCAAGGACAGAGTAGATGACGAGACGAGACGAGTTAAAGTCGTTAAGGGTGATTTGATTACATAGGAAAATCACTTAATGATGCACCTAAACGATGAGGCTTTCAAGAAAGTTTTCTAGAAACCTTAGAACGATAAAAACAATTTTCGGCGTTACCATTGATTTCATGTACAAGGTACTAGTAGATGTTACCGACTTGATTTGGAAACGTTTCACATGGTGATATGGGATAAATTAATTGTTCGGGAACCTTCATTTTAGCAGGCGGAAAATTAAAACTTCTGAGCAAGACCTTCGGTCTTATTTTAGAGTACGGAAAATCCTTCGGGAATTCCCTCTCTGAAAGCGAGTTTTTTTTCCAAATGCTCCAGTTTAACCGTGTGATACTCTACGTCAGATCTCATATATTAAGCACTAAAATACACGTTTAATTTCTGACTGGATTAGGGATTCTTTTATTACTTCAAGCGAGAAAGTATGGAAAAATACTAATACGGCTTAAATAGTGAAACTCGAGAAACTAAATTCGAAAATATTCTCATCGTGAATTATAAAATATAGACATTTTGCACGAAACGAAAAAGAAAATCATCTCGTTGAATACAATAAAATACAATTTTTAGGATTCTGGTCGATTAACAAAAATTAAATATGGGTTTATATTAGAGAACATTAAAACACACACCTTTTATATTCAACCGTTTTTGTCAATATATTTTCGTACGTTTTTAGAGTCAATTAGTATGTCTATACCCATAGAATGTAAACGCATGACATTATGCATTTAAATTACTTTGTTCATCTTTTCCTACCTTTTTGTTTTCGTTCTTATACATGAAAAAAATTCCCATGAGTATGATATTATCCATTAAATCAAAATTCATCTATAGTTTGTCAATAATTCAAAATTTAACATTAAATTTTCATTTTAAAGGATCATAATAATAATTGTTGTTTCAATCATAATAGTTACTAATCATATGCAGCGTGACATATAAAATTCCTCTATTTGTTGAAAGAGATTATTCAAAAACTATCAACAATAATAATACCAATTCCATTTAAACTTAAATTTTACATTCACCAAATATTACGGTAGGAAATTATTTTCCGCTGAATTAAATCTTGACTGAGCATTAAGCTAGCAGTGATCGTACCGTTAAATAAGAAATTCAATAAATGTAATTAAGAAGTAATCATTGGCTGTTACTAAACTGTTATTGCAAAACTTGTGATTTATCGATCTGGAAGGTATTAGAAGTGTGGTCATAGAGGCACGACCCTTATTATCTTCAATCAGATTGGATAGAGTGAAATCAACACAGGAATTCCTAAATGATGGAAAAAGGAGTTAAATAATAAACTCAACCCCATAAACGTAAGTAAGAAACAAAATTCAAAATAAATATATAAAAATTCTTCCTTTACAACAGTAATTGGCTACAATAACAAAGGGATGTAAATTGATAGGTTAATTATAATTCATGTAATTGCTGATAATAACAGAAAGGTGAGAAACAAGAATAATGTTAAGTATTTACCACTCTCGTTCGGGAATATTGAAAATAAACTTTAGTATTTTAACAATCTTAAGGGAGTAAAGCAAAATGTAACGTCAATACAAATATTTCATATCTTTAGTTAATACGACTTTCTTGGTCTAACTTAGCTGTAAGTTGTGATTTAATTTATTATCTTGGCGTAAAAATTTGCTTACAATTGAAAATCAGAGGAAGGAAAACTTAAGAGGATTTAAACATTTCTTGACACAAGTTTTGAGATTTTTCAGCGTGATTCTTAAATCAGCAATAATTTTGGAACAGCTAAGGCTTCAAATATTTGATTCTCTCGCAAATGATGAAGGATCTTTCTCAGTGTTAATGTAGTAGTTTTACTATCAAGCATACCAAAAAAGTTCTTCGGGTAAGAGTGAGTAAGTTCACATTTTATATTTTATTAAATGAAGCTTTAGTATTCGAGTCGAATGGTGATTTCAGAAAAAAAGGTAAAATCTTTTTAGAAAGAGAATATTTGCTCCGTAAGAAAGTTAATAATTTTCAACGTNTTAAACCGAAATCGCCAAGATAATTCGAAGCAAAGTTCGGAAGTCTTTGATCACATGTACCGAAATACTACACGGTTCACCTTTTAAAAGCAAGCGGCCCAACCCGTAAAAGTTATTGGCACTTCTGACCTACTGCAGAAAAGGCATTTCGGTTCGCGAAAAGAATACGAAGTGTACGCACTAAACAATGGCTTTGTTACGTAATCGAGGTCGTTTCGATGTGAATTTGGTGAGAAAAGATGGTGATACTTGATCCTCAAGATATTTCAAGTAAGTTAAATGTATTCTTACCGGATGCCGGAGACGAAAAATTCTTGCTGCAAAAGATAATTCTAGCTTTTTATCTCTCATTGATATACCATTACTTTGCAATCCATTTTTTCGAATTTTTGTGCCTTCTTTCGACTTTCAAAAGACGAAAAGAAATCTTCCTCATTCTTCCAAACGCGGATCATCTTGAATCAATTTTCAAAACAAATACTTCTATCGTGATATAACAGAAAAGAATTTTTTACGCAAACTGTGTTTCAATCGATTAAGAAAAACACTTTAAATTAATAATAATAATAACTCGTCTTTATTTACGGGCGAGAAAAAAAACCTAAGTCTGCACTTAGGAAAAATAAATAAAATAAAACCCTGCAAGAAAACACCCACGTGAATTATTGAGATGTAACAAGCACATGTACCGAAATACTATACGGTACGCCTTTAGCCTATATACTAAAGCAGGTGGCCAAACCCGTAAAAACATATAATTTTAATTATATATTTCCTATAGGATTGGAAAAACAAGCTGATGCTTCAGTTCTTGCCCAATTGTGAATGACTGAAAGTTGTATGAAGTGAGAGTGAATAGAAATTGGATTTGATTAAGGAGGGTACGTTTGGCTGAAGCATGTATTTTACACATGCTCACATCTTTTACACAGCTCACCCTCTTACTTCCCCGCCATAGTATGACTTCAGTTTCAGTAAATAAAATAAAGTAGAACACATTTCTAACTAGTAAGATAACGAGATTAACAATTTTTACTTTAGTGTTTATAATTTAGAAATCAAAAATAAAATTTTACTATCAATTTTACTTTTTAATATATCTTACGTTCACAAAGACGTATATAATCAAAATTGTAAAAATATTCCACCATAACATTTCTACGAGTTCCGCAGGATGGGAGAGTATTCCTCAACCACATAAGTGCTACTACTGATTCAGTTTCGCAGCCCAATAGTTCAAGGCGCCGGATATCCAATTTCCTTTCTAATTTTTCTTTGAGATTGAAATAAAGACTAGTATTTATGCAGTCACTTACAGAAGGAAAGGTACGAAATTCTACGCCGGTATTCCACGTCCTCCACAGGAATTCCCTTCTTTCGCATAAGAATTCGTAAAAGTATTTCGTATTTGCTCATAACAATTTTAAGCAGATCCCCAGGAATAATACGTAAACTGCATGTCTGAATATACAGTTTTAATTATTAACAGGCTATTCAGCTCGTGATTTAAGTGAGAACAAGAATGATTGCAAAGAGCTATTCCGCAAGAAANTTAACCGTGTGATACTCTACGTCAGATCTCATATATTAAGCACTAAAATACACGTTTAATTTCTGACTGGATTAGGGATTCTTTTATTACTTCAAGCGAGAAAGTATGGAAAAATACTAATACGGCTTAAATAGTGAAACTCGAGAAACTAAATTCGAAAATATTCTCATCGTGAATTATAAAATATAGACATTTTGCACGAAACGAAAAAGAAAATCATCTCGTTGAATACAATAAAATACAATTTTTAGGATTCTGGTCGATTAACAAAAATTAAATATGGGTTTATATTAGAGAACATTAAAACACACACCTTTTATATTCAACCGTTTTTGTCAATATATTTTCGTACGTTTTTAGAGTCAATTAGTATGTCTATACCCATAGAATGTAAACGCATGACATTATGCATTTAAATTACTTTGTTCATCTTTTCCTACCTTTTTGTTTTCGTTCTTATACATGAAAAAAATTCCCATGAGTATGATATTATCCATTAAATCAAAATTCATCTATAGTTTGTCAATAATTCAAAATTTAACATTAAATTTTCATTTTAAAGGATCATAATAATAATTGTTGTTTCAATCATAATAGTTACTAATCATATGCAGCGTGACATATAAAATTCCTCTATTTGTTGAAAGAGATTATTCAAAAACTATCAACAATAATAATACCAATTCCATTTAAACTTAAATTTTACATTCACCAAATATTACGGTAGGAAATTATTTTCCGCTGAATTAAATCTTGACTGAGCATTAAGCTAGCAGTGATCGTACCGTTAAATAAGAAATTCAATAAATGTAATTAAGAAGTAATCATTGGCTGTTACTAAACTGTTATTGCAAAACTTGTGATTTATCGATCTGGAAGGTATTAGAAGTGTGGTCATAGAGGCACGACCCTTATTATCTTCAATCAGATTGGATAGAGTGAAATCAACACAGGAATTCCTAAATGATGGAAAAAGGAGTTAAATAATAAACTCAACCCCATAAACGTAAGTAAGAAACAAAATTCAAAATAAATATATAAAAATTCTTCCTTTACAACAGTAATTGGCTACAATAACAAAGGGATGTAAATTGATAGGTTAATTATAATTCATGTAATTGCTGATAATAACAGAAAGGTGAGAAACAAGAATAATGTTAAGTATTTACCACTCTCGTTCGGGAATATTGAAAATAAACTTTAGTATTTTAACAATCTTAAGGGAGTAAAGCAAAATGTAACGTCAATACAAATATTTCATATCTTTAGTTAATATGACTTTCTTGGTCTAACTTAGCTGTAAGTTGTGATTTAATTTATTATCTTGGCGTAAAAATTTGCTTACAATTGAAAATCAGAGGAAGGAAAACTTAAGAGGATTTAAACATTTCTTGACACAAGTTTTGAGATTTTTCAGCGTGATTCTTAAATCAGCAATAATTTTGGAACAGCTAAGGCTTCAAATATTTGATTCTCTCGCAAATGATGAAGGATCTTTCTCAGTGTTAATGTAGTAGTTTTACTATCAAGCATACCAAAAAAGTTCTTCGGGTAAGAGTGAGTAAGTTCACATTTTATATTTTATTAAATGAAGCTTTAGTATTCGAGTCGAATGGTGATTTCAGAAAAAAAGGTAAAATCTTTTTAGAAAGAGAATATTTTCTCCGTAAGAAAGTTAATAATTTTCAACGTTAAACTGCGAATATTGTTTCTTCTTAATAAAGTAAAAAATTTACTTTTAAATGAATAACAGTTACTTAAATGTATTTATATTTAAAGATATGAAATATATGCTACTATTTCGAAGGTGTTCAGCTGTTTTAAAACTCAATCATACTTCTCATTCTCCTCTTGGACAGGAAACCTGTCCTTCGATCCTTATTAGAAACATTTTCCCGTGAAGAGTTACCACTGACCTTCAGGGTAAGAGATTCCATCAGCGAAACTGGACTCCACCTGGGTTTTTCTAATCCACCAAGGCCATTTCTCCAATATTTTGCTCCGACTTAAGGTTACGATACACTTTTCCCGGTATCAGCAGGTATCATTACCATCATCATTACACATTAGTTTCTTCACGTAGTTTCGAAGGTTGGCTACGAGTTTCGGAAAGAAATATTCTGAAGCAGAAATATATCGGAAAGTTAACTTAATATGTCTGTGGAAAATGTTTTCCGAAAACTGTGGAATTATATATATTCCAATCTTATCCAATGTTAATTTGACGTTTTTTAACCTACCACCTATGAAATAATAAATATCCTTGAAATGGCGATGCTAGGTTATATAAGTCAGAAAGTATCGTTAGGTTTCTAATGGAACATGTAGGTTTATTTTAATGACAAGTATATTGAAGAAGATTATTCAATAACCCCGAATGGTTGAAGAGATTGTTGAGGTATTAAATTAAGACCTAGGAAAACTTTCACTATGACTGATATTCTTCTATGAACGTTGAAATGTAATTCACATATACATAAATACAATTACCACTATATAGGTACCACACCCACTGCCTAGAAAAAAACAACTAGAAACCCTCAAAAGATGTACACCTTTGTTGACACTCTGTAAATGACCGCCATTACTTGAAAAGAGAAGAAAAGCTTCTAAAATCCTGTTGTGTTCCTGTGGTAACCTGGCGGTGAAACTAGGAATTATTTCGATATCAGCAATAGCGGTATATTCAAATACATTCTTTGTAGCCTTCGAAAAATTCATTTCCCTTATTTGTAATATATTAACAAATGTAACATAAAAATGCTTACTTCTGCTTATTCATTTTACACATTCTCATACTTTGGTTCAGTATTTTAAATCAAATCTACTTTTGAAATTCTGTACGATCTGTAAATACTGTTAAGTGGTAACAAATTTTAAATTTTGAATTATCTAAAATAGTTGTACCAATCCTTTTAATAAAATTTGATATTTTTACCAAAATTTCCTTCCCAAAATTAAAAATAAATAAATATGATACTTTCATTTGGATTCATAAAAGTGAGTTGATTGAAAAGATTCTTCTTTTAAAAAAAATTGGCAATTTAGATGTTCATAACTGCTACTATATATATTCATAGTAAGGTTCCATTCCCACTGCTTTGTTGTTAGCCCATTTGTGTTTCAGTGACATAGAAATCATATTAAGTATGTTTTTCAAAATTCTGAATTGTCTTTGGATAACTTGTGCTAGTTATTTCATTTGAACTAAGTTTTAAGTTAAGAGGCAAACAAAATTGTTATTTAAATGTTTTAATCTAAACCCCATTACAAGCATAACATTTTTAAGGATTTACTAAGTTAAGGTTAAGTAACCGCTAAGTTTAAAATTATATCTGATTTTAATGTTGTATTTTCTCTACTCACATGGATCTCCTACGTCGATAAAATTACGTTGGAACAGTAAGCCTTCACAGCCAGTAGAAAGACACTCTAGAAAATGTCAGCTGTTAGTTAAACCTTAGTTGAACTGACCAATGTTATTTTAAATATTGCAGTTTATGGTTTCCATTTTTTCTTTCTTAGCCTTGTCATTCCCATCTTTCATGGGTTAGGTTAATGAAATGATGCTGATCATGATTATTAATGAGGATAAATTTGGTTTTGGCATTAATTTATGCAGCTGTCTCTTTTGCTCCTAATCCTACAGGAATACTGAGTGAGCTCCCACCAAGATCAAACCAGGGACTTCTTCCACCTAAGATCGGTCATTACCAATAAAACATAGATGGAGGTCATATTATAGCTGGTTATAGTATAAGAATAATAACTGTATTGCGTTTGCCCCTATGATGGTTACTGTACTTGTTTAAAGAAAGCAGATACTTTGTTTCTAGGAGAAATAATCTAAAAAACATCTCACTGTATATATCTTTTGGAAGCATTGTAAAGACCAATAATAATCACCTGATTATTTCTTAATAATTGTTTGGTGAATAATGTTTAACCAGTTTACAAAGATATTACTGTGGAAAACCCATTTATTTGTGAAAAATAACTCATTTCCCTGATATTTTTCCTTCTTAAGAATTTCAAATTTGACTTAGAATGACTTCTGGGTCATTCTTCAGCACTATTATGGGAAGAACCCTTTTCACCATATTGTTAAAATGGGGCCAAAATATTTTGATTCCTGCTGAAAACTCAAGATTTTGTGATAATGAGATATTCAAGATGCTTCTATATCTTATGCAGATTACAATGTATTTAAATTTAAGTGATTAATACAATAAAAATAAATCCAAAGCTAAACTACATGTGCAAAGCCAAGAAGCAGCCAAACTTCATTCATAAATGATATATGGTAAGAGAATTGACTCCCACAGTGTAACTTCTCAAGAACATGATATCATCCATATGATCAGCTATCTGTTAATTCAGGTAATTGACCAGCTTTTGGTGGGTAAACATCATGTTCCCCAAAAAGAATTGAACCTGCAGTTCAATATCTTTCACCACAAGTTAAAAATGGTGGCTTAACAACCCATAAGTATGGAAATTCAATACTTATCATACAAAAAATGACACCCTCAATAAAGTTTTCAAAGATACATACTGAGGTCTTAAACAGAAGCTGGTGAAGGTATAAAGAAAAGTACCTGGATTATCTGTATGAAAATCCCTGACACTACAGCATGTTGCAGAGGCTGAAAATGTTTAGTTATGGAACCTTAGCATGAAGGTCAGTAAATTTCAACATCTTTGGCATGGAAACAACATGAGGGCTTAAAACCTTCAGTGATATTCTTTAACTCCTAGCTTCTAAAAAATTTTTATGTATTAACATTTAAAACTTGAGGTTCAACAGATGGATCCATGACAATAAATGAAGTTTCAAAATAACATCAGCACTAGAGCCATTGAATTTTCTAAATAGCAAATCACACAGAATCAAATTCAGAAAATATTCTGACAAAGGGAAATAGGCAGCAACTCACTTGAGCAAAAAGAGTGCATTGTCTGAAATTCTGCCTCAATGTCTGATCCATCTTATTCCCAGATAAGGAAATTTAAGATCTGCCACATTTTGATTGCTGTACTATAATTCATTTTTCAAGAATAAATTTAGCTAATGTAGAATGGCAATCAAAATAAGGCAAACTCAGCTTACCAAATTCTTTTTTATGATGGAATGATAAGTTTACCAACAACTTTTATAGAGAGGAAGTTGGAAGACCAGTTCCCATACTTAGTTTGCATCTTTTCTTTAGCTATAGGGAGTGTCATTCCTATTATGAGGAAGTGTAAAATTTCTGGAATATTTATGAAGGACCTGGTAATCCTGAAAAGGATATTAGAAGGGTCTCTATTTGGCTCTAAAAAATGGGTCTTTGAAATAAAAAAATCAACCAAAGGATGGATTGAAATATTTTATGCTTTTAGGTCTGGCCTACATGCAATTAAGAAAATTATATTAGAACAGCAAGAGAGAAAGAGAAATTAATGGCGATAGCAGGAAAGGGAGAGAGGGTCTTTCCTTTCATTTATACAATAAAAAGAGGGGAGAGAGCCTTTGGATTTCATGAATAAATTCAGGATAAAGAATTGGGTAGGTAAGGTATTAAGAACTGACAACTGCAAACAGTAATCCCAAAAAGTGTGACAGGGAAGCAAAACGGACAAAAATTTTGGATGCGGCAAAAGGATGGATAAGTACTTGGGAAGTGAAAGAAATGTGATTCAGAAGGGAATTTTAAGGATTTAGAGCTTACTCGCAGGTCAAATGTCCATAAAATCACACCTTATCCAGAGTACTATAATCAAATATTGCTGTCAGCCACTCCTATCTATAGTGCAATGGGTGCACTGCATCCAGGTTGTGTCTAAGTAGGGTTGCTGGCTTGCATAAGAATATTCCTCTTTGCAATGCAAGCATAAATAATCAGGTGCTTAAATAAAACTCCTGAACCAAGGAGGAAAATACTCTAGGTATGGCTCTGCAGGATGTTGCTAGAGAAATATTTGAAAACCCTGTCTAAATGTACCTCATGACTTTGATTCATCTTTGCCTTGTAATATTTTCATAAATTTAACAGTAAATTCAATATTTTCTTTCACGCATAAGAACGAAAACACTAAAGAGTATTCTTATAGATATAAATTCATCCATAGAGCTAGCCGAATACAGACAAGCCAGGAGGTCATTTAAGTGTAGGGGACACATGAAGTCAGTCAAATTTTTAGAGAGGTAGGGAAACCTTTGTGGAAAATTGTTTCTCAGATAAACCAATTATGTAGCACACAAATCAATTAGAGAAGGTTGTTTGCTATATAGTTGAATCCTAGAGGAAGGAAATCAGGAAGTTTTCTGGTAAATATTCTCTCAGTGAAATTGATGAATTAATTTTGAATAGAAACTGAATTCATCAATCAATCACTATAAATGATGATAATTTGAGCAATAATAATTATGATTTTAGCTTAATAGATATTATCTGTAAACTGAATTTCAGATGAATGCAAACATTTTCTCTTGAAAAATAAACAAGTCATGAAGTAATCAATGTTCTACAAGTATCTGTGGATGAATCAATGTTCTGCAAGGAAGGGGTGCCTGTATAACACCCATACTGGGGCACCAATGGTGCTTTGGTCGGTACTTAGGGCCAGCTCAGTGAAGAAACATAACATTCGTATATCTAGGTGAAAAGAGTGAATAAGAACTCTTTTGTAAATCTGAAGATGATTTTATTCATTTAGATTTTTAGTGGAGAATAAATTTTGTGAATGTAAAACAATTTTCCAAAATTTTTGCAAAAGCAAATTCACTTGGAAAATTAAAAATAAGGAAACCCAAATTAGTGTTTAAAAAATTAAAAATATATTCTTAAGAAGAGCTAACTGACATAAATTATGATACACTATCAATCATGAAAAGAAAAGTAAAGCACCCAGTAACAGCCTGTAAAATAAAAGTATATGCTATTGGTTATAAATTTCTGAAGGTAATTCTCTGAAATGGCATGAAATTAAAGAATTGGATAAAATGTACCATACAAGTACAAAGAATTTAATGAGACATATGAATAAAATGGCTTTGGAGCATGTTGCTTCCAGAAGAAAGTAAGTATTTACAGAGAATGAAAAATTTTAATTTTATATGGGACTTTGTTTTATATCCTGGTGAAATCTGAATCTGCTTATTCCCATTTCAGAGTTAACAATTACAGTGTGATAAATTAGAATTACGATAAAATCTAGAGAAAAATAAATATGAAATTTTTACATAAAAAGGAAATTACAGTAATGTGTGATATATATCCAATTGTCTTTTTTCCTCTATGTATGTTTAGGAAGATAGAGTGTTTCTTTTCAAAGTCATTAAGAATATTATAAGAAAATAAACTGGGTTTTATTCTGTTACAGACGCAAAATTTTGTATAACTCATGCTGATTCAAATATCTGCATTTAATTGATATCAAATTAATTTAGAAGGAAGCTCACTTCTTTCTTTCAACAAGATTGGAATTTATAAATTTTCAAAGCTAAAATA
The DNA here is from genome assembly GCA_000376725.2 of Ladona fulva. NCBI lineage: Eukaryota > Metazoa > Arthropoda > Insecta > Odonata > Libellulidae > Ladona > Ladona fulva. The sequence continues at coordinate 1,512,033 of KZ308165.1, forward strand.
GAATAAAAACAACATCTCTGATATTGTAATAAAATGTTTCCAGAAATACTTCAGCTATACTTCAAATGAAGGTATTCCACTCTTGGAGATCTGTACAATATTTACTCTATGCTTCCTTAAATATACAGAAAACCCAATATTTTATAGAGCCAAGCATAAGATGTGATAAAATCAGAGAATAGTAACTAAATAATACAAATTCACTGACACACTGCAAGTTCGAATTAATATACAAATTTACAGATGTTTTAGTCATAGCTTTTAGCAAGTAGAGGTCACTAATGATACAAAGAAGCACTCTACTTGTGAAAATTGATGAATTGCAAATTGATGGAAGATATTTTTTTCTATAGTTTGTTTACTTTAACTATTTTAAAGTTCTGCTTCCCTTTACCAAAATATCCAGAGTTCATCCAGTCTAAATTATGAAAGGTCATTGGAAAATATTAAAATCTGACATGGAGTACACCAAGCATGTATGAGATTTGGACACCATGATTTTTCATAGAATGGTTCATAAAGGGATAATAAAATTACCAACCTAAAGTCAATACACAATGCTCCTCTGAGATTCACATTAAAACACACAGATTCAACACTCAAAAATATCATTTCACACAAACGTCCTTTCTTTTGGGGAGGATGGAAAATCTGTTAGGATCAGACATGGGGAACTGAGAATTTGTCAATTACACTGCACTTGATCGTCCTGTGAACTCTGTCCTTGAAGCACAGCCGAATTTCAGACAGTTTTCAGCCAAACTTCTGTGTACATTGTCTCCTCCTTGGACCTCAACTTTCACTGATGACTTCCCAGGAATCATTGTCACCACAGTTGAGGAAGCAGGAGCCTTCACATAAAGATTTTCTGACTCATCTCTCAGGCTACCTGTGGCAGCAGCTTTCTCCTTAACTGGAATGGTTGATGAAAACATAAGAATAATGCAAATTTAACAAACAAATGGCTAAATAGAAGGGAGCCTTAAAGAAACCATTACTTAAGCTATAACTTGCCTAACAGTTCAGGAGTACTAATTATCTTTCAGGCTCAAAATTAGAATAAACAGTAAATAGGAAATAACACTTAGAACATAAAGTAAACAGTTTTAACTCCACCTTAATTTAACTGGCAAGTTTAACTTGGAACCTTAATCAGAAAAACTTTTGAGAGCTATAATAAATCAGTATAAGTTACTGCCCCTCAAGAGCTGTAAATTAAAAAAATTAATATAAATTTTAATAGGCAGCTAAAATCCTGTCAATAATATTCCACAAGAATATCATAAAAAGGAAGCACAATTGCAAAGGATATCCCAAAACGAAAGCCCCAAGACCAAAATGAAATTAAAACATGAGTGTGTTACTTTTAATGAGCAATGATAAACAAGGCAAGTGGAACTTCTGGACTACATATATCTTATTTCAATATTTATATCACAGTATAAATGAAATATAAGCATTAGCATGATGATTAGAGATAATTGTTTCTACAGTGATTAGAGATAATTGTTTCTACAGTGAAAATATTTTTCCAAAATTAAACAACATTATAACACCTGCTTTTGATAAATAAATTAAAATGGCAGAGTAGATTTTTCAAATCAAAAGATCTTTAAATGGGTACCTTTGTAAAAAATGGTTTTTTGATGTCCTCAGAATTTGCTATTCTTTTATTTGATTAAATATAAACTACATTTTTATGTATACAACTATTCAGTGTAACAATACAATATCTATGGTGCCAGATTTAGCATACTTTAATCATTCCCAGAAAGTTCTCTTACGTACTTATTTTTGTTAGCAACTTGGCTACCACAGTAATTTTGGAGTAACAAAAGTGTAAGCATTTGAAAATAAATTTCTTTTCATTAACTTTAGAATTTACCAGAATTAAATATCAATCAACTATTGTGAGAGTTCTCCTTGACCTTTGTATTAAACAGAACCTCCTCTGCAGCAAATGGTGGCTCTGATTATGAAGTACTTTAGGCTTCCTCATACATGCAACTATCATTATTATAAACCTGAGTTTTAATTGTTTTAAATATTTAGATGCTAAAATATTCTTTTTCTAAAAAAAATTTTAGTCTTTTCCAACTCTAAGGAATTTCAAAAGAAGATGAAAGAAGATTTCTAACCCAACAAGATTTCGTCCATGACGAGAGAGCATTTATCTGAGTCGAGTCTATCTACATATTCTCCTTTGGCTGCGTTATGACCAGTTTTCTCATCCCTGATGAACTGACCTGAAAGACATAAAAGAAGTTTTGTTATTAATATGTGGAAATAGAATACAATTGCTTATGAGTACAGAATTTTATTCCTTCAACAATGCCAATACAGAAAACTTCTAATTTTAGAAATGCTCCAACTTTGATGTAATTAATTATCAACAGTCAATCAGATTTCTAAGTCTTGTCCATGTAAGATTTCAGTTCATGCTATATTGTGTGCATTTACATTTCATTCTTGTCATTACTATTCATTTGAGCATAAAAATTTTTTTAATTATGGCTCTATAACTCATTTTTATGATAAGGAATGTTTCATTTCACATTTTTAAATATACACGTACTTATCATGCAAGATTAAAAAGGAAGAAATTAATCAGAAGATTGAATATCTTCATTTTATTTTTATATATTTACTTCTTTATTTTTTAAACCTTACTGCAATATGAAAATTATCCGATGGCACCTCTTAGCATCAACTCTTAAACATTAGAATATAATTATGTAGATCCTATTCCTTGCATGCAACCAATATACTATTGATATCTAAAGGGTCTAAACATCTATCAGGCATTGGTTGTACATTCTTACACTTTTTCTCTGAGAATTTAAAATCACCATCATTCCTGAATATTAAATTCCTGGATAACATCAGCTCATTCACTACTCTCATTCTACTTCCATTAGTTATGGGATATTGAGAGAGAAAAAATTATGTTCATTTAGCTACCTGACCATGAGACACAATTAACTGTCCCTGAATTTTGATGTTGTAGCTTTCAGTGAAAAATAAAACTATCCCCATAGATTTTACACAGGGTACATGACCAAACAAAGTTTATCTTAAAATGAATCCAAACCTGAATCTGGCAAAACACAGTCTTTCATTATTCCTCTAATTGAGTCTTATTCATTATTTCTCTAATCCCATTCACATCTCATTCATTATTTAATATAACTCAAAAACTTTTTGGATTCCAATAAATTAGTCATCAAAATGCTAAAGGAATATCCCAATTTTGTCACCACTATTGCATGGTTAAAGTTAAATATACCACAAGAGTTCTCAATAAGCCATTTCCAAGAGTAAATATTAGACAACCAAAAAACTGAAAGAATTCAATAAAATCGATTACCAGAATGTCAATATGAAATGACATCGAATACATTTATATCTTTTCCTTTCTAAATTTCTTTACTTCTGAGGGAGCCTAATTACCCATTCAAAATAAATGTCCAGCAACAAATTCGTAGCTAAGGTTTGTGATACATAGTTTGGATCATAATTTTTACTTCCCTCTAGAGCTACCCCCTACCCTCTAAAGAGATCAACATGAGAGAAGCCAAGCACTTGCCACTGTATTTTTGCTATTCAGCTGAATAATATAAGATGAAAAAAAATTCATTCTAATATCGAGAAAAAATATCTTCACTACAAATATAACAGGGGCAATGGAAACATTTGCACCGGTCATCGCCACATGCCAGATGATCTCAACCTTTTCCAAGCATAGCTATATCCTAGATTTAAGCCATTAAATTACAGGATTTTTCCGGACTAGAGCATGGGTGACCTTTGTTATTTTTACTACATTCACTGTAAACTGGCGATTTTGCTGAATGTGAATTAATGAATAGCTAAATTTACGATACGATCATAATGAATAAACAAGTTACGATACATGTTAATCCGACCCTTCCTTCCGCGTACGTAAGACCGTCTTCCCCGAAATTTCATTACGAAACGGCCCCCTTGCCCAACCTTTTTTCCATCAGGATCAATTAAGTTTCTCGAGGCGATCCTGTATCAACGCCACGGAATGCAACACCACTGTTGACACGGTACAAAGGCGCGGGTTTTCGTGGACGAGGCGTGAGGCGATTTTTTTGGCCGGACGACCAGGTGGGGTGCGACAGGGTGGTGTAAATGGCCGAATGCGATACGGAGGAGATGTAAGGAGCGGTCGTGAAAGGATTCGAAGAAGAAGGCGTGGTTTGGCGAGGGAAACCGTGGAGATTCCACGGGGCATTGCTACGAGTTAACGGGGTCGACTTCGCCCTGTGAATGCAAGAGGAGAGCGAAGGAGCGGGAATGTTTTTTTCCGATTCTTTTTTTTCGAGCGGGAGAGAGTGGGGGTGGAGCCTGATTTGGGAGGGAGGGTCAGCGACCTCCAACACGATCGGTATGCCATCGCTCTCCATTCGCGAGAAAGAGAAAGAGGTGCGCGCGGCTCAAGAGAAGGCGAGGGACGTGATTGTCATGGATTGGTGCTTCGGGGCCATGCATACGCCCGCTGCAAGAAGCGCATGGAGGGATTCCTTTTAAATGCACTCCTCAAAGGTATTCTCCCACGCTTTAGAAAAGGGCATTTAAAGTGCCATAGGGACATACGAGAATAATCCATTAAAATGAAGAAATAGCCAACAATGCCAACTAAATTCACATCTAATAATAATAATGATAAAACGTGTTTATTTAAGGGCGAGATTGACATTTACATCTAACCCTTAGTTATTACAAATAGAATGAAAGAGGTATTGGGAGTTGAAGTGAAAAAAAGCTATAAAAGAAGGAACTATTACCTGGGTTTGAAGAAAAACCTACGAAAAAATTAAAACCCTGCAGGAAAACGCCCACGTGAAGGGGAGAGTGAAAAACCTGGGAAACCTACTGACAGTAGCAACTAAAATTTAAAAGAAGAAGGGAAAATAAGTAAATGGAAAGTGTCAGCAGCATAAATGGAAAAAATAGACAGAATGTGCAATTATAGAGTAACTAATACAATAATAATTATAGAATACCAATATAAGTTGTTCCTGTTACATTATCTTCCTAAGCAAAGAAAGATATGGAAGTCTAATAAAGAATAAAGTCAAAGCATAGGAAGTCGGTAAAAATCAACGCTAAACAAATTAGTAACGCACAGGAGGAAATTAATTGAGGGAATCGAATTGATCGTTCGTCCATTTTAATTAGCGAAAAAAAATACCATTCAATATTTTAAAAAAACTTAAAATTCATTTATGGAAGTGAATTTTTATTAAAGGCTATCAGACTGCGAGAAACGACCATAAGAAATCTAAAGACATCTGAAATCAGTAAAGATATTTAAAATGATTTTCGCCGAAGCCAAGGAGTGGTTCGGCAATTTTGTAAGATGAAGAAAATGGAAAATAAATTTTCTAGATGACTGGAGACTTTAACACCTGATAAGACTTTTAGGAGTAAATAGTTTAAATTAGAATAACGAGATTCCGGGTTCGATGTCGACTCTGTGGTTCGATTTGATCTAAGGTATTTAGATTGCATATTTTCACCTCTTAATGCATTAAAATGCATTTAATTCTTCCATCCACTCGAGAAAAGAATATTATAGGATCGATTCCAAGTACTTCAATTTAAATACATAAATTAATCTGGTCCAATCGGCGGCTTTTAACTAATTATCTTTCATACGATTTTCTTAGGGTTAGATGTAAGAAGAGACTTACTAGTCTCAATCTCGCCCTGAAATAAAGTCGATTTATTATTATTATTATTATTGTTTTCGACACCTTTTTTACATTCGCCAAATCTGTTTGCGTCTTCCCTTTGAATATAATTTTAATGATTTCTCACCACTGCATTAATATAAAAACCATAAATGCAGTAGTAAAATGGCTGGAATAGGGCTACTTTGTTAGAATAACACAAGTGTTGGAAGAGTCTGAGTTTTATATGCGAAGCTGGTGAGGGAAAAGAAGAAAGTGCAAAGAAAGGAAGCCGACATACGTGTTAAGGAAATTAAATGGACAGGAGTGCTTTGGTCATTTCCAAAAATTTATGATGGACAGAGCCATAGTGTATAGAGGATGGGAAGGTTAACCGTTTTGGAAGTGTAAAGGACGCCCAACTCACCAACAAAGCTGAAGAACAACTACAGACAAATATTTTTCATGTTTAAGGGAGTTCAAACATAGAACGTTAATTGGATCGCAGGGTACTGTTGTGAAATATTCCTTTCGGAGAGTTTAAATAATGCTATAAAGGCTGGAAATCTCTCCTAACCCATAGCAAAAAGTTATCGGGCTAAAACAGATGTACATACATTTAATAATTTTTAAAGTTGACAGTTATTTCCGCAGTTCTTAAACACAAATATGACAGCGATATCTAGAGGTTTTATCTAGGGAAATGGATTTGCTTTGAGTTATGAAATTATGCAGAATTAGGAGATTTTTCGATGAAATCTTCCTCGATATACAGTATTCTGCAGATAAATATTTATTTTCCTCAATAACTCATAAAACTACCTACATATAAAAATGTTGATAAATCCAACAAAAAGATCCCTTTTTTTTGTTTTTATATAATTGTATTTATCTCGTAATTAACATTAAATACGATATATAGTTCGAGTAGGGGTTATATCGTCAATAAATTGACAAAGATATTCGAATTGTATAGTTTTAACAGAAGTCACTAGTGGTGGTATCACAGATTTCCCAAAATAACTCCAGATAAATTATCAAATCGTTGGAATTCATATCGTAATATGTTTGTCTGGTCATCCTTATGGAGATGTTATTTCGTTTCAAAAATTAAAAGAAATTTTTTTTTGAGAATTATAGACTTTGAAGGAAAGGGCAATGATATTCATGACATTTCCAGAAAATGTAATGGTAGGGAATTAGTTGTAAGCGTAACATATTCACATTCAATCATTCGCAAAGGCAAAGGGTGAGATCGATTCCTAATAGGAAAGGAGGTCTTGATATAACTTACTTGAAGGGAAATTTCATTTGACAGTTAAAGATAGGAAAGGCAATATTTCACAGGTAAAAAGAATCTATCGGCCTAATTTGTGACTCTCTTAGAAATGGATTCATATAGTAAAATAATTTCAAACTGAGGTCCACGAAACTTGGACATCTCCAGGGCTAAAACTGGACTCAAGTGAAGAGTGAAAAGATAATTTTATTAAGTGTTAAACGCAAGGGAATGATGTCAGACTCACTAAGTCGAGCCGAGAAGGCAATTTACATTCTGAGGCATGTATTTCACAGTAGTTCTATGGAAGTGTTTGTAAATACAAAGTTAAAGGCGATCTGTTCAAGGTAGCCAGAATCAAACTGAGCTAATTTATTTAGCAGTCGCTCGAGTAAATAAGACCGTTTGTGGTCATCAATGGGATGAAAGAAGCTTTCTGCATGACCGCTGAGAAGTTCCAAGTAAATTGAACGGATAAAGAGTACTGGAGAGAATTGGTTGAGGAATTCTCGTTGAGAGGAAAAAATAAACATTATAGAAATATAGAGTTATATTAAATAATGAGATATAAAAACACGAAGAGAAACGCAAAACGTCGACTTCTCCACAATTTTCCGCAAAACAAAGTAAAACACGATTATGAGCGTGATACCTCAAAACCGGCCGTGTTTTACTTTGTATTACTGAAAATTGCGGAAACGTACACTCCTACTGACCACTCTACTGTGTACTGTCTCCTTTGAGTTTAACGCCAATAAATTCCATAAAATATCATTTGACCATCATTGATCAAATGATGTTCCCTGGAATTCGTGAATCGTTTCGATTTACGAGTTATAAAATTCTCAGGAAAGTCATATCACTGATGCAGGCTGAATACCAAATATATCATTTGTTATCAAAGAACAATGTAGAGAATATTCTCATAATGCTTACACTTGTGCGCTTATAATATACAACTGACCTACCTGCTTTGAAAGCATGATGAAAACTAATAAAAAGTATTTTAATTAAAACAGAATACACATTGACTAAAGATGCAACTAAATACATTGTGGAGAATTATAGGAAAATACTTTTCAAAAATATTAAGAACAAAAATTATCAAAAAGATCGTTAAGGATGCTCTGTACCACTTCTGGAGCATAAGCATTTTATAGCTCTTATTTCTAACCTCCATATCTTTACAAGCCAAAGCTTACATGTAATTCAAAATCAGTTATTCTCGGGGCATTTGAATTTAACACACATCACATGGCCTGGGCTGTCTGAAAAAAAAAAAAATTCAGTATCCTGTTAAGATGGGCACGAAATCATTCAAATTTTTGATCAAGAGAAACTCAATTGCAATGCATAAGTAATTACTTTCGTATGCGGAGGTAAAATACTCTCAGAGTTAAAATCTGTATTACTATACCAAATTTAATTGGTATTGAATTAAATTGAAAAGAGCTTAAGTATAAAGCTCTTTACGTCCAACCGACCCCGATTTCTGGATTCGTTGACCCATGTCCGTCTCATCTATTCATGAAACTAAAACTGTCGAAAGTTTTGAGTATCCGACTTAAATAGCAAAATCTTTCGCAAAACGGCTTTAAGAAAGTCCGAAACATAATTGTTGAATAAAAATCTTTCAGAAATAGCTTTGTAATTTGTCGCCAATTGTACATACTAGGAGTTAACGGTTTGAAAGAAACAACCTTCAGTTCGGTTAGCTGAAAGATAAGAGGAGTTAAAAAAGTAAAATTACGAGAATATTCTTGGAATATATATAGGCCGTTCTGATACTGCGAAAAAAATAGATGCTAGAACAAGTCCTTTCAAAGATGTATTTTTTCCGCGAATGATACGCGAAAGCAATCGATTAGCGAAGTAGAGTCATGGTGATTGCACCCCCTGCCACACGCCGAAAGGCGGCTTGCAGGGTACTTATGTAGATGTAGATGAAATGACCGAATTAATTCGAATAAGATTTACCACGTCTACAGCGTCTTAAAATTGGGGTTGTAACGTGCATCCCTGAACAACGGGATCAACACTCCTGGTTCTTACGGAATATTTAATTGGCATTGAATTAGGTTGAAAAGAACTTAAGTATGAAGCTCTTTACGTCTGGCCGACCCCGATATCTGGATCGGTACGTCGCTTCGGCTCTTGGTTGTACTAGGCAGTCTAGTTAATCATTCAACCAATCTAAAGAAAGTCATAGCGAAGGCTAAAAGTGCCTTCAAGAGTAAATCCCAGTCGGTACCACGTTCAGATGTGTCCGACACTTCTCTGGATCGATTCGAAGATTCATAAGTCCATAAGGGATGGAGAAAAGCCTTCCGTGTTTGGAGGAAGAGGAGATAAAGTATTTATAATATAACTATCGCACTATCATAAGTAAGGAAACATCCTGAAGTGTCCTGAGACACTTGCAGTGGTTGATTTTGATAGACAGGTATAAGATAACGTTTTGTGGGAGGGAAAATTGACAATCCATTCCTATAAATTGATCAAACACTATTATTGATCTTCAATAGACGTTTAAAAAAGAAATACTAGAAAGCTGCTCGTTAGTAAAATGGTCAGCCTGAAGGCGGTTTGGATCCGTATTCCCCACCATCAGCTACCAAAAGCCTTGCAGAGCGTATGAGGCGACTAGGCAAGGTGAGGAGTGAGGAAAATTGCCATTCTCTTTCGCACTGAGTCAGGATAACGTGAACGGAAAACATACATTTAAGAGTAGCAGAATGATCTGTGGATAACATGTTTCATAATTAAAACAAGAAGAGATCCGAATTAATGCCATTATTCAGCAATATTCATACCTCATTAGTTTTCATGTCATTAATAAGACAGAGAATCAAGTTATATGAGATATATTATATTTCACCCTATTCTGCACCGAAAGCCAAAACACACAAAACCTATTTCTCGAAAATTAAAAAAATTATAATTGCGTTATCCAATCAAATAGCTAATCGACAATCTACAAATGAAAAAGAATCTTCTGCCAGCCAATTAGTGATAATCCATCGTGATATCGCGAGATATAAATTAAACAAACTAGGAACCAATTGTGTGGTTATAAAAATTAGGTAATCTATCTGCCACAATCCCTTGTAACCGATAATGACGCATGAGACTCCGGAAGTGGTAACATTTTTCACAATCATGGAATATTAACGTTGTTTACAGGTTCGCTAAGATAATGCGCTTAAGGAATTCCCGTGCAGATCGGACGTATGCCAATCCAAGTTCCAAGGATTGACTTGAGAGCCGCCCTGAAACTTAAGTATATGATAATCACAAACTACCGCAAAGGGATAGGTCTAAAATCGAAGCACGATATTCAAACATTTAGACTGACGGAGAAAATCAAAATTGGTCGATCGATTTTTTTATGATGGTTACTCCTTGGATATGCTTTCAAATGAATTTTAAAACATCTACGCATTTTCTCGAATATTGTTTAAAATAATCAAAATTAACTAGGGGGTTTGGATGGGGTAGATGATTTTCTACCGAAAATAACCTCCTCAGCTGATGTTAAACATTAGTTACAACTATTCTTTTAGAAATAGTGAAGAGAATCTATCACAGATGATTTACTTAAATGTATTGGTTCGAGAAGAAATACCGAAAATTGATCAAAACATGATGAACGGGAAATACTAAAGCATATTTTGCTGATTATTATCTTAAATAATAACTTCAATAAAATATGTGAAATAAACATGTTAATATAACGATAAATAACAGAAAAAAGAAGAAGAAAATTTCTTAATAAATAGCAACCATGCTTTTAAATTTTGAATGGTAATCTCGAAATCGGATTTTATAATTTGGTTTCCCCAATGGATGCTTTAACGTTAGAATCTAGCTTATATAAATCTCAGCGCCCGGGTCTACCTCGGGCCGGTTCTGGCCACAAAGTTTCTTTCATTGTCATTCAAGGCATCCAAGCAGTGAAAAGAGAACCCGCTTCTCACAAACCTGGAGCTCCCCAGTAAGCATCGTCCTCAGTCAGGAACGCCACGCTTAATTGCGAGGAACGCCATCAATTCCGGTGGAAGCAAGGACAGCGGGAAGTGTGCAACAGGATGCGCTAAGAGCTCCCTTTGGGCCGCGAACGAATGCGACGCAGCTTTACATTACAGGATTGATGCACCGACCACGCGCCCGCCGCGACGACCCCGAGGGTTACTAATGCGCACGCCATCCCGACAATGAGCAATTATCACTTTCGCCGGAATACTAATTGAATGACAATCGAAAAACATTCCGCGGACGCCCTCTTCATTGCCCGCCGACGCTCAAGGTAAATTAATTAAACAACTCTTTTAACGGGACACACCCTAACACTTGTGCCGGCTGCCCTGGGCAACCGCAAGGTGAATCTGAATCATTGGGAGCATTATTTTGATTGTCTCATCAATAAAATTGTCGGAAATTTTAAGTATCCGACGGAAAAAGCGGAAGCTTTAAAAGTCCTTACGAAAGTCCCGAGTATAAACTGATAAATAACTTTGGGAAAATAACTTACTATTAAAACAATATTACAATATTAAAAAAGGTCTCAATACGGTCCCCCTGAGCCAAATTGGCTCATCAGGAGGTGCCTGGGTTTACACACATTACATTATCATGAAATACATTTGAAATATACCCAATATAAAATTAGTCAAACTCTATAAAATGCACTAACTTTAAAATTGCACTAAATGTAAAATCGTAATCGTACTTCGTTTCTTTGTCGCTAATAGTACTAGAAGATAACGGTTCGAAAGAAATAACCTTCAGTTTAGTTGGCTGCAAGATAAGTAGCGTTAAAGAAAGGTAAAAGTATGATAAAATTGTTGAATTCTAATGAGATTTCTCACGACTACGGCGTCTTACAAATAGTATTGTAACGTGCATCCCTGAACAACGGGATCAACACTCCCGGTTCTTACGGAATATTTAATTGGCATCGAATTAGGTTGAAAAGAACTTAAGTATGAAGCTCTTTACGTCTGGCCGACCCCGATATCTGGATCGGTACGTCGCTTCGGCTCTTGGTTGTACTAGGCAGTCTAGTTAATCATTCAACCAATCTAAAGAAAGTCATAGCGAAGGCTAAAAGTGCCTTCAAGAGTAAATCCCAGTCGGTACCACGTTCAGATGTGTCCGACGCTTCTCTGGATCGATTCGAAGATTCATAAGTCCACAAGGGACGGAGAAAAGCCTTCCGTGTTTGGAGGAAGAGGAGATAAAGTATTTATAATATAACTACCGCACTATCATAAGTAAGGAAACATCCTGAAGTGTCCTGAGACACTTGCAGTGGTTGATTTTGATAGACAGGTATAAGATAACGTTTTGTGGGAGGGAAAATTGACAATCCATTCCTATAAATTGATCAAACACTATTATTGATCTTCAATAGACATTTAAAAAAGAAATACTGCTGCTCGTTAGTAAAATGGTCAGCCTGAAGGCGGTTTGGATACGTATTCTCCACCATCAGCTACCAAAAGCCTTGCAGAGCGTATGAGGCGACTAGGCAAGGTGAGGAGTGAGGAAAATTGCCATTCTCTTTCGCACTGAGTCAGGATAACGTGAACGGAAAACATACAAGTAAGAGNAACAGCGACATCGTTTGTTGCGCGCCCTTTTTTCCCACGAACGCCTCCCTCACAACCACGTTGCTTTGGCTCCGCCCCTTCCGAAATCTCCCCATTCCTCTTCCGTTCCATTTCATAAGAGACGCTCTTTTTCCCTTCCGAGGACTTGCTCCCGCGCAAAATCGCGAAGCACGAGATATCCGAAGGAATCTAATCTCTCGACCAAAACTTGTCTGGAAGCGTAGTGTTTGTTCAGAAGGATTGTACGTGATCGCAAAAACTGCTGCGCAGATTCCGAATATCTAAGGGGATTTCAAAATGTTACGTCATAAATATTCTACCAGACAATATTAAAAAAATCGGAGGATACTCTTCTAATATGTGATCTATCTGGCCATTTTCATTCCAATATGTGACTTAAATCAATCCACAATTACTTACCACAATCCTGTAGCGAAGAACTAAAGAGCTGTTTTATTGTTGTAGTTTACTCTACTTTTCCTTGCTTGCTTATCTCCAAAACTTGGAAGCGTATGGTATATAAACTTTTAATCGTTCTTTCGATAAGTACTATAATTCCTTGAATTAGAAAGTAAATAATTTGATGTCTTTCAGGCTATTTTATTAACGTAGAGAAGCCAACTCAAATTGTTTTCTTAACCTAGACAACCCAATTCATAATATGATAGCAGATCACTCTCGGGTGGTATAAAATAAAATCATGGCGGTTAATGATACACCGGCCTGTTAGTAACATATTGGAAAAGTACTCATAGTTATGTGAAAAGTGCTAAATTAAAACCTTCATCCCCCGTACTTCAGAGCAGTATTCCACAGCAAGGGTTCTCGGAGCGTTTCGCGAGATATATTTAGGGATTTCGAAAAAAATACTAATGAATAAATATGAAAATCAATATAGGTTCTTGAAAGGCGACATAAAATGATAATTCCTTAGGTAAATTCGCTTTTGTGATATTTGTACCTCGCATAAAAATATATTGAATTGTATCTTTCATAACCTATTAGTGACGAATCAATTATTATTGTTATCAATCCATAGAGGTTTACATGAAAGTAAAAGTTTTCTAATAATAGGAGCCCAACTTACAAAATACAAATGGAATTTTCATAATTTATTTGCATGGTGATTATTAATTAAAATCAAGGAAAAAATATTTAGTTAAAGCGAAATGAGAAATAATGTCATCTGTGTACATGAGCAGATTGATTTTCCACTAAATCAGTTCCTGAAAAGTAGTTCCCTGGGAGTGTATTGTTAGGTCTAGCTATGAAACACAAAGTCGAAAGTTTACAAGTTAAAGTCGAAATTTTACAAAATTACCGTCACATTTTTGCGGAAATTGAACCTAATATCCAGGAACTTAAACGGTTTTTAAAAGCCATTTGAGTTCCTGGATATTAGGTTCAATTCAATACAAATACAAACAGAAATAATATTTTCGATTGTTTTAGAACATTTTGGAGGTGAAGTCAGTCCTTATGACCAATATAACTGGCTCTTTAAACCATATAGTTTTAGTACATGGGGCTGTTTAGTAAAATCTCTCTCATCTGGTTGCAGCATAACGATGGATCTCTCTGAAATCTATTAATTAATCACACATACTGTTTATACAAAGCAAAGTTGGCGAATCATCGTTCACAAATGGGAAGCTACCCGAACTAACAAGGTGAAGTTCCAGGCGGCCTAGAAAACCTATGGTGGAAATCGATGCGCTGGCCACGTGTCACCCACCATTAATGCATCTTGGTTAGGTCAAAGCCTTTCATGAGCTGTTGCGCCGTGGATAAGATTTTTTAAATTTTATCTTTTTCATATTTGATAATTTGACAAAGAAGCTACAATAAAAACAGATCACGTTAGGTATTAAAACTGAAGCAGATGAGTACGACTATATGCTATTTTGTGAACGTTCCATTGGATACCAATAATTTAAAAGAGGAACTATTAATCGATACACATAAAAACGAATTCATACCGCAGTTTTCAATTTATATCAACATTTGTAAGAAGAAAAGAATCAACATTTTATCAATACGATCAAAATTCAGTAGCTTTGAATGAAACGCAAACCCATTCAATGATTTTCTTTAACGAAGTAATTTTTTTTTAATCTACAAATCTCTTTTCCAAATTTAGGAGGCAGTTTTGATTAATAGTAGTTAAGAATTACGAATAGCAAATATTTAACTAAAATAGATGACAATTTATGCAATGAACCTTGCAATATTACGAGACAAACAGTAAAATATTGATGACACTCCATCGAGTGGAAAAAATTATATAAATGAGAACCTTGCAGCTCTTAAATTATCCGACTGTAACAAACTCTTTGATCTAGAAACCAAAACCTTCGGAAGAGGAATTATTTTCCAAGGCTACAGTAAATAATGAAACCGCAACCGTGCTCAATGTATTGCTAGTGCTTTACGTGATTTCCTTTCCTTTGAAATATCTTATCAAATCCAAGGCCGTAAAACTTGAGAAATGCACACAAAACAATGATGCAATTCTTGTTTGTTTTCTTTGCCCTTCGCTGATTATAAAATTACGTGAATAATATCTTATGCGTGAACTACTATTCCATCTCATTACCATACGAGTATTGTGCAGGAGAATTAAGCAAAAATGAGTATGCAATGTTACTGAGAAAAACACGCATTTATTCCACTTTATGACCAGTATTATTGATTCAGAACCTCTAGATGGCTTTATAAATACTACATATCCTGGCAGAATAGGATTTCTTTAGTGTTATATAAAATAAAAACAGCTATATATGGCTAGTATGACGTTGACTTTTAATTATCATATCTACATCATTTCATTAGAAAATCTTGTAGGCACTTTTATGTACACTTCTTTTTATACTAAGACATATGTATCAATTACCATAATGAATAATTTAAAGAAGCCATTGCCAGATAAATAATAAAAAATGAAAGGAAATATTGATAAGTATGCCGTTTTTTACCCTTCACTTAAAAAAATAAAATTCATTTCTTTCGTCTTTATTTATAGTACAGAGATACTATTTATTAGAGTAAGGACTACAGAAACGGAAGTAATTTGGGACTTATGATTGACTTAAACGCTAAGACATGAGTATGGATAACACACTAGGAAAA
This sequence comes from Ladona fulva, assembly GCA_000376725.2. Lineage (NCBI taxonomy): Eukaryota > Metazoa > Arthropoda > Insecta > Odonata > Libellulidae > Ladona > Ladona fulva. The sequence goes on from KZ308165.1 coordinate 1,527,755, forward strand.
GGGTTACAAATCCAATTATAATTAAGTATTGTAATTTAGTATTAGTAATCCAATCATATATTCCGATTTCAAAGGGTAAACCGTATTTCGAGCAACAAATACCTAAATCGGATGTGAAAAAGCCTGATGGCGATTCCAAAAGAAAATAATGAATATTATCCTACCAGATTAAAATTATTATTTCTGAATTCTCGACGAAACCCGCGAGCTCAATTAAACTAGCAAACCCGCCGGATGAGTAGCAAAATTAATTTCGTTAATCCAATTTCTCACATTTAAATAAATAAAATAAATAATACCTAAGTAATTGGGATGGAACCGAACTGTCATTCAAATTATAGAACACCGAGAATTTTGAACAAGGGTTAAGACTCGACCAATCGAGTCTACCTGCATAAACAGAAATAAAACCTTGCGAGTCCTACATTACTAAATTATCCATATTTCCTTTTATTTTTTATTATTTATCTGGCAATAGCTTATTTAAATTATTCAATATGGTAATTGATACAATATTTCTTGATTGAGAAAGAATATCTTTAACATTTGTAGATATCCAAGTTTCTGCAGTCATACGTCGATGAATGAAATATCTATCTTTGTCTTCTGGAACAGAATAGGAAAAATGTATCTTTTCTTTACCATTTTCTGTCTCGGTCGTTGCTGTGATGATACGACGCTACTGAGGTATAAATAATACTGGATAGTGGCATTAATTTTAGTCGCTCCTTAGTGAATGCTGTAAAAAGGATTATTTATAGGGTCACCTAGGCTTTTTCCACGTACAAGGAATCAGTAAGGAAACTAAGGGTAACAATACCTCATTCCTCATCTTGCCTGATGAGCCTCATTCCCTCTTTAGGACTTTTGGTAGCTTAAAGTTGACGGGTTGGGGATCAAAACTGCTTTCGGGCTGAATACTTCACAGAATATAAAAGCAAAAAGTAAATGTAACAGGAGAAGTACAATTTTCATTGAGGGGGAAAAACAGGATTTTTACCGCACAAGAGGAAAATTTCGCTAGATACCATGTGGCGACAGTAGTTCTGAACTTGCTTCAGAAAACTACAGTAAATATGTGCACAAAATAAGCGATTTTGGTGTACGCTGTTAAGCGTAACTTCCCTTCAGTCGTTACTGTCAACTGCGACAGGTAGGATGACGTCCCATCGGATTAAATAAGGGTTCCGAATCGCTCGAAATGAAATCATCGCATTTCCATTCAGAAGGAACAGTCCAGCTTCCTGCTCGCAGCTGGTTGGATGATTGAATAGCGCGCAAAAGTTCCTTGCGTAACCAACATCGTCCCGCTACTCTATCACAGAGCTCTCCACGACGGATGGAGGAAGGACGTCCACAAAAAGTACGCTATGGGAGACACCCATTTTTATTGAGGGCCACCTGGGAGGGAGACAGGATGCCAAAAAGAAAACCGTAAGGTCAAAACCGGAAAGGTGGCAACGCAATGCGCCATGAATGCCCAATATCCGGCGAAGATGCGGAGGAGTGGGAGGTGCAGTGCGCGGCTGCAGCATCGCGAAGGCGGCGCACAAGGAGTCCTTTTGGACAAAAGGAAGGCCCATTAAAAGTCTCCCCGAAGCAAAACAAAAGAAGGAAAACAATGCGAACAACACATGCCCTTCCCCTTGTTTTACCTGTAGATATCTATTCATTCGGTAAAATCATAAGGTCCGTTAGATTTTTTTTCCGGATGACGCATACCATTGACTTTTGACTTTACTACAGGATAGGCTTATACTATATGTGCAATCGATAAGGGCTGGCCGTACTTCGAGGAGCGTCACCAACGATAAAAAATGAAAAGTTCATTATTTACTCACGAAGAGAACAGATCAGTATGTACAATAGACCAGTTTCGGCCAATAAATCGGCCTTGTGATGGACGATGTAGATCAAAAACGGCCGAAGAAAATAAATAACAAATAAATGTAAAAATCATGTGAAAATAAAAGAATTTCAGTTTTAATTTTGAACATAAGTGATGATAATATTAAGTGATGTCATTGGTAGTGACGAAGTAGCTTGGATCTCCCAGGGCGGTCCATAATTTAGCCGCTTTTTATAATAAATCTAAAATCTGTCAACCACAAAATCTTAATAAAAGACTAAAATTAATAGTTTCCGGCGTTATTTGGTGGAATTTCTTCATGGTGTCAAAGAAATACAACCTCACTGTGTAAACGAAACCTAGGTGGTAAATAAATAATACAGGTGGAATTTACAATGTGTGGTTTTATTTCTGTGACACAAAAGACTAGAAGATCAAAATATAAATATCACACTTTACGCTACACTCAAATGTTTAATTGTAAAAAAGTACGGAACTAAGCATAACTTTCCAGTGGGCTGCATGATCCATTATTACGGTTTCGAAGCAACCTATTGAAAGTATTTGCTCTAAAAATCTATTGCATCATCGGCTACATAACAATAATATTTGGTATTGGTAGAGAATCCTTCTTTCTGCGGGTTGATCCCTTTCAAACTACGAATGGCTGTTTCTGTCTATACCGAAGAAGACTTGACAGTCAAGAGGTTTCATTGAACTAAAATCTGAAGGGCTCCCGGATAGCCTAATGGGTTGATCGTTCGCCTTAGGTGAAGTCGGTCCCGAATTCGATTCCCGGTGAGGATCCATATATGCGAAACTATCTCAGCTATCGAAGCACTTTTAAATACTACTACTACTATCTAAATTTAGCACAATATTTTTATTACGAATCAGAAGATCTCTCTATTCAATATTTTATCAACAAAATGATAATCTAAAGAGGTTACCCTATTATGGTTTTCATTTATGCGAAGATTCATAAGAATAATTTGAATTTTTAGAATGTAGATATATTTTTGATAATTATTGGTTTTTGAGCCATTAATAATTCAATAGAAACCGTCTAGCGATGAAGGACATGGTGAGCATATCATCCCCTATAAAAACCCCATCCCTAATAGCACCAATCTTTGACAGCCTCTTATGAATATGATTATAGGCAACATATTCGAACAAAAGCAAGGAATCACAAGGTACATAAATCATTTTAGAAAGTAAAAGGAAATTAAATACCATTAAGGTTTACCCTCTGGTTAAGCGTCTCCCAGGAACACTTAAAAATATAAGCTAGGAGACAAATTGTTTGGAGAGAAGGACGTGGATGCCTCTCTCCGGAACTGACATTTAAATAAAAACCCTTGTCTAGCCATAAATCCTTTCAGGGAAACCTGTACGTGCTCTGGTGTTTTCCAAAAGAAACGTGACTGATGCGTCACTGTATTTTGAAGAACGACATAAGCTTTCCAGACCACCTCAAATATGGAAAAAAAGTTGAACCAGAGTACGCTTTGGGAAAGTATATTTCGTAAGAGAAATAACCATACATTCACGTCCCAGCTAATCTGGATGCAAGTAGTTGGAAGGACTCGAACAAAATCAATCTAGATATTCTTCACTAGTCATAGAGAGGAAAATAGAAACTGAAAAGACCACACATTAAAATTAAATTCAAAAGCAAGTGTTTGACTTTAATCAAGAACTTTATTTCTTAATATATCCAACACATATATGCATACTTATTTAGGATCACAGTCCCTCATTTCCTGGAAGTTTGTTTTTAATGCTAAGTAGCAAACTGAAGTTAGTAGAAAACATGGGACTGCATTGAAACCACAACTCTCCAAAATTATCACTAATGAAAAAGTGGTATGTACCACTGATAGTTATAATACTAAAACGTAAAATAAACACTTCAAAAACCACCCAAGAAAAACACGTGCTTTTGGCAAGTCGACAGAGCTCTGAAGAGGCTCTCATTGAGGGCGAAATGTCCATAAGCCAACGACTTTCCTTAGTTTGTTTCCCCATTCTCCCCCGTCCCTCCCGTTTCTATGTACATTACAACGTCTTTCTCCTTTTACTGTCAGTTCTGATGAAGGCATAAACTCACGCCGAAACCGGTAAAGGTTTGCCATAAATTTTGCGGATGTGTACAAGTTTTGCGATTAAATATATTAATCATGAAATTCCGCCAATTATCGCTTGATACCACTCATTTTAAGTCGTGTTTTTCCTATGGTTTTTAGAGGTTTTTACTTTTTATTATCACTGACGACAATTATCATAATACACTAATGTTTAACACCACATCAGCCGTAATTATGCAGGAAAAAAAACTGCAGTAATTACGCAGTAAATGTCCTACTGTGACGAAAAATATCGCTCAATGCTGAGAAAATATGGAGGCACTTTACCTAATTAATTAAATTATTAATTTAAATTTATAAAAATTAGAGCAAAAATATTTGTGATTGTTGCTAGATGAAACTGTTGAAAAGGACGGGAAATCCTGATAAATATGAGCTCTTTTTGGATTAAATAAAGCTTGTCATGCTATTTGTAACCTCATTTAATCGAGTGACAGATTCTGCTGTAAGAATTTAATCGCTCAGAAAGAGGTGCACCACAAGCAGGATGAGGTCGTCCCTATGAAATGTGCATTCCGATTGCCTCCTTTTTGCTTACGTTTTGAACCCGGCCCTCGTGGAAGACTTAGGTTCCGCATCTCATAACCCGACCGCCCATACTCTTCTCATTCAAACGTTTTCAAGACGGGACATTAAAAGACCCAACTTTCACACGGGAAAGAAGTAAACATTCAACGCAGGCATTGCACGATATTTTTATAGTCCCCGCAGGTTCAGGATTTTCTTCAGGATCCTCGAGCGACATGATACATGAACCTTCTGGGGAGCCGTGGGAAGAGAACAGGGAAGAATATGGAGGTTGAGGAGGAAAGGATTATGGTCGACTCAAGGATACATGGAAGGTCCGGAGGAAGAAGTAATGGAAGAATGGGGTAGGGCCGGACCTCCGTACGGCGTGGGTGGAAGTCGGTGGAGATCAGTCGCCTAGATACGCCTCAGTAGCCACGGAAAAGGGGTTGGGCCGTCCCAGAAGAAGTCGTAAATAGGACTGCTTAGAGGGGTAGTAAGTAACGCGGAAGGTCTTCCCACATGAGAGGTCGCAGGTTGCTTTAATGGACCCAGAGCTTTCCCTAGAAACGGCCGTAAAAGATAGCGTTACATGATAGACGATCGTAAAAAAAGAAGTGTTTTTAATAGGCTATTGTAGAGGAAGAGGTAAGATGAACAGATTACGGCGAAGACGTCATAAAACTAGGCATCTCGTATATGTTGCCGCGAAGTTTATCACGCGCGGGGGCTGTTTTTTTCTCTCGCCCTACCTCTCGGTCGAAACTCGCAGGTATGGCGTTCCGTTAAGCTTTCGGAGCTATTAGCGGAGCGGCTGTCGGAAAGCGGACCCGAAGATCTTTCCGGGTACAAAAACGTGACGGATCTTTCCTAAATTATTTGCATTGTTACAGTTTGTTTTGATTTTGCGCCGGAACTGTAAACAGTGATAAACAAAATGGAATCCCTTCCCAAATGGTAAACAGCAACGTCGAGGAAAATTCTGCCGAATGTTTACCGAGGATGTGAAGCGAAAGAAGTAATTAAAAAGTGCTAATTTTTACAACGCTCTACGAAAAATATGATATTTATTTTCCAGTTGGTTTAAGTGGAGTTCTTCGTGTAAGTTTCACGATTTCACACGTCTCTCGCTGAAAATTAAAAGGAACGTTAAGCACAGCAAAAGAACTTCCGGATTCCTCAGCCTTTCCTATTGCATGAATCATTTGTAAATATTCATAGTTGTTGTTTTCCTCCAACATTGGCACAACTACAAATAATCAACCAGATCAAGGGGTGGGGAACCTCTTCTCTAATGCCGTACGTGCATTCGCCTGCATAAGAAATCATAGGGCGTATAAGACCAGCAGACTGCATTTAAGCAGCGAATTGCCTATATTCAGAGAGTTTAACAGATAAAATACGGTGCGGCAGGTGAAAACCGCAGTTAAAATCATCGAATTTAAACAACGATCCACAATCTTATTCGTCGGATTGTGGAATTGCTCGTAAAGGTGCTATGGCATGAGAATATTTTCGCTGTAAGGAGTATAACACATGGGATTCGATTTCTTCGCAAGTCGTTACTGACTAGAAAGACAGGACTGCGCCGGAAGGGATAAGGCTGCAGGTTTCTCATCCCTTGCCTACAATGGAACACGTTGGAATATTTAATACCAACAAGAAAGTTTAAAATTTCGTAAGAATGGAATACTTTACAAATCTTCTTCCGTTTCTCCGAATAAAGGAGTTCAAGAATTCTATAGCTGAAAATAAAGCATATAAAACTGATAAACGTCGCCGAAACTTGAAAACCATGAATTTTATACCTTAAGTTCTATAATAAAAGCTAAATATTCTTTTGTTATGAAAGAAAAGACGCTGATAATTCTTTTCAATAACATAATATATACGAAATTTCTTGCATGAACTTAAGAGTTTCCCAAGACTTTTCGGGAAGAATGTAAAATAAATATGCAAGAGATGGAAAAGGAAGAAAATACTAGCCCATAACTCAGCCTGTTGGTCTGGACTATTTAAAGGCGTTGTCTACTCTCCAAAGAGTAAAAGGAGACTTCAATGCTTGAGTTAAAAATTATAATGCTTCTCAAGTCGGAGAACTTTCACCCGGAATCCTTATGATTCACGGGGTGCCGGGTGGGTTATATTACAAGGAGAAACATTAATAATAGATCTAAGCCGTGAGAGAAATAAAAGACTTTTAGGTGAAGAATTTAAAACCTCGACGTTGAGAGTCCGCGTCTCTTAGAAAAGCTGATAGGATTAACTTTTAAGTTACGAAATATTTTCATATACACACGTGTACGAGCAAAATCCATAGGGCTAACTACTGAAGTTAAAAAATAGTACTTATTACAAATTCATTTAATTCGTCTAATGCAATGGAAAAGAAAATTCTGTCACGTCAATCCCATAATCCTTGTTGGTAAAACTATGTGTAAAGCCCAGCAACTCAACAAACCAGCGATTTCACCAGATGGTGGCGATAATTGTCGTAACTGGTCGTGTGTTATTTATTATTTGTGTTTGTGCATTGTTATTATTATTTCTGCATCTCAGTTGTATTTATTATTTGTTTAATAAATAATTATGGGGAAAAAGTACTATTTTCTAAGTGTCTTCCCAAATACTTCTCAATAAATATTAGAGATTGTGGGCATCCTCGAGGGAACGGAAGAGGGATCCTCATAAAAGTGAATCATCAATTCAGAATTCTCAATCGAACATTTTGAATTCAACATAGGCGGGTGGATTGAGGAAAGGAGGAGGTACTCAGGACCCTCTCTGTCCCTAATGATGAGATGGTTATCCCTATAAAATACCTAAGGACAGATGTAACAAATGTACCAACTAACCAACGCAATATTCACAAGCAAATCTTGATTGCCGGCCTTAGAAAGTAAGTGAAAATCTGGGAACAACCCCTCATAGTCGTACTATTATTCTTCATAAGATATAAAGAAATGCAGAAGAAAAATATCGAAATTTCGCTGAATTATTTGAGATAAAAGTTGACAGAGATACCTTTATAGTCTTTCGTCTTATTCACAGAGATAAATTTTGATAAGAACTCTTGTAAAGTAAAGCTCACATTGAATCCTGAAATTATTAATTCAAATTCGCTTTTAACCGGGCCTCCGGATAGCCAAATGGGTAACGCGTTCGACTCCGGTGAAAGCGGTCCTGGGTTCGATTCCGGATGGGGACCCACGAGCGAAATGACCTTAGACGTCGAAGCAATTTTAACAACACCACTACTCTCACTTAACTGCGTTAGGTAACGCATCACATTCCGTAAATCACTTCCAAAAATAGAGTCAGTGAGAGAAAATCCTAATTCTAATGAATTACTCAATTGATGTATAAATCACGCACATATGCTCCTTCAAATCTCTGAAGGATGGGAGCTCATGTAACATACAATTTTTCTTCTTTTCTGGGTGCCACCCGTTGAGAATATTCCATCAGGAGATTTAACGGTAATGATATGACGACCACTGTTCTAATATGTAGCTGGGTATTATTAAAGATGTTCTCGAGCGAATATATATAACGGTCTTATAAAAAATACAGGTCGATTTCCTCCCTTCCGAAGGCCGGAAGTTAACCGGATCGGAAGGAAAGAAACGTTAGGGAGCCATGCCCGAATTTGATGAGGATGTTGGGGAAAAATGCGGACAACTTCGTAAGTATGCGCGTAGCTAATGAAGTCGGCGAACCAATGAATGAATGAGAGGATTCAGTGCGTTACACGTGCATGACTCGGCAACGATCTTGAAAACTAACGAAGAATGGAGGCGATTGTTCCTGTCTGTCATAACTCCACCGATGGAGTGTATGCCTTTTAATTCCTCTTAGAGTTAAATGTATCCATAAGTATGTAATAGACCTAGATTTTGACGCGTTCCCCTTTGATGATCTGTCATTATAATGGGACATCTTATACATCGTTCGAAAAACAACTCTTTGTCTTTAAAATAATATACATAAAGGTCAATATCTATCTCCTGCTTAATCTAAGTCGACGAAGACCAAAGCAAAACACAGAAAATTCGCTTAAATTCATGACTCGGTCATCTTTACACTTTCGTGGAACAACGACCAGGGGTCACAAGAAAACCAAACCTTTAGAAGAAATGTGGTATATAGCTCTGAAGCATGATCCGGGTTTCTGAGATCCATTCGTGATTTATTAACCTAAGCGTCTGAATTAAAAGTCGATCCCCTTCTACAAATCTGATCCTACGCAGTTGAAATTTTTACTACACACTATTTAAATGGTTTAAAAACCATGAGCGGGGGCGATTTTTCCTGGTCGTAAATGAAGAGATTGAACCCCATCCTTTAATTCTCATCCCTGTTTCCGAAGACGCGGTAAGGATAGACTCGTACGGATCGAAATTAGGAAATGGTTATACGCATCCTTATGCCGCTAACAGCATACCACCAGGAGGACAGGAAGCTAGTCAAGGGATAGCAGTGAATAGTAGCGTAATTAAGTACATATTGTACTTATAAGTACATATTATACAAAACTGAAGTATTCCTAAATGAGTTTTTTCCGCTAAATTTCCACATTAATCCATGTTGGTACTATATAGCAACATTGCCCTGGTAATCAATGTTGTCCCTATGTTTTACTCTAAAATGTATCTTTTTATTGCGAATATGGGTAAAGGGATTATTTACCCAAAAGCTAATAGGGGTGTAGGAACAAAAAAGATTGGGATTCCCTGCGATACTACTTTTCTCTTTTCTTACTTGAACAAATCGTCACAAACAATAACTGCTCAACGTACTGCTTTATAAAAAATATAAAATACATCATAGAAACACTGGTTTCCTAACAGATAATACCATAGCATTGCATTCACACAGTAAAAAGATAACTAGGGGGAAATTCCATAGAATGCAAAATACAGCTAAATGATAGCGAAATATTATTATTTCACATCAAAAATATTATTTCGCATCGATACTACTATAACTCAGACGGGAAGGGTTTCAATACTCTTCGACTGTATTGACTGGAACGAGATAACTGAGACGCCACGGAGTATATGAATTCCGGGTTCATTGGAACCTGTCAATGGATCGCTATCACACATTCAACTCCACAAGCGATCACCATACGAATTTCCGTTCATGTGAGTTGTGGACTTGTTCTACATTCATCGAGGGAGCTCAGCTTTCACTGTTACGAGTCTTGCAATCAACGTCACCCTCACATCGCAATCCGATAAATACAACAAGGTTATTGTTTAGATGCGACGATCGACCTGCCACTCCTATGCGGTAAATGAGGTCTAACATAAGTCGGACATTTCCGTAAGATCATATCCTAGCAGTCAGTTCAATCATTTTAATTAGTGCCATAAGCTAAGATGGCAGCGATATAAGATAGGTTACCCTGTAAATACATAAATGAGAAAGTATTCGTTATTATGACAATAATTTAATAAACAATATAAAAATGCCAATTTAAATCATACACTAAAGCTCTTTCTTCAGTTTTTGATCTTTCAATCCATTATTTTTTCCGTGAATTTCCTACAAAAAATTTCACATAAGCTTGTAATCACCTTCTTGAAACATTAGCTGGATTCACTAAATGGTGGATCAATTCGTAACTGTCGTGAATTATCCAACAATTTAAATTCCTATCCCTCTAAATAACGTGTTTGGAAATGTTTTTACAGTTTAGTAGCTGTAAATATTTTCCATCCCACTGAAAACCATCATTTTCTCGACTATAAAGTTATGTAAACACAGTAAAGGGAGTTACTTCTCTTGGAGTGCATCTAGCTGTTATACAATCTCTCTACTATGCTCACTTTATCTTACGGAAGATAAATTTTATCTTTAAGCATGAAAACGCATTAAGATCCTGTTTCCATGGGCTTCTTTATCGCTTTCTTTGTACGCGTAGAGTGGGGTAAGTACCCTTCCATAGGCTCAGGTGCGAAGACGAGAGAGAAAACCATAAAAAGAAGAAAAGAGGCAGACTACCGGTATGCAATTCTCAACTCAAAAGTAAGAACTAGAGCTAAGTAAAAGCGGTCCTCGAGCATTCTTTCCAGCAAACCTCCATCAAATCAAATCAAATCTCGCGGCATATAGAGCCATATGATTCCAAGTTTCTAAAATTTAAAATTCAATGGAAAAGAATATATGTACCAAGCTCAAAACGAAAATTTTTAATATTCTGCAGCGAAAGCCGCTTCAAAAAAGAAAGATCTCGCAAAAATACTTTATACATAGCGTTAAAAGCTCTTGTATATTCTGAGGAAAACCTGTTTTGGGGATCTGCTTGAATGATCTTCCAACTATTACGTGGAAAATGTTAGCTGCTATAGAAAAGAATGAATACGAATCGACTGAATGGAAGAATCCTCGCCCAACCACTTAACATAATAATAGTAATGGCGTCTTTATTAGGCGAATTTCGACCTTAAGAAACCGCTCTGGCAATTGACCTTTCTCAAAGAGAAGAAAGCACACCAGATTTTCGAACAATGCAGTGGAAGTTCGAGCTTCAATATTCAGAAATGCAAACTTTGCTGTAATATGTATACACTGTTCACATTCTGAACCGTTGAGATGCCGGTTGTTCTTAAATTGCCATAATTGGCATACACCTCAAATTCAATGGAGCCAATACTGACAGCACAAACTATTCAGTTCGAAACTATGAAGCCAACCAAAGTAGAGATTCAGACTGAAGAATAGCATCCGTTCTACCCAAAGGCAAGCTTTTCCTTATTCCACCATTTTTTGTAGTAAAGACTGTAAGAAGAGACCCCTGACGCCGGTTGGAGAGACGCAGCAGCCGTACCAAATGACTAAGAGCCTCTTGAAGGACGTCGGCGACGCGGCTTTGCATTCAGACCGCAACCCACACGGACCGAGGAGCGCCAAGGCTGGGATTTGAACCGCTGACCGCAACAAGAGAAGCCATTAGTCCTTGCTAGTATACCGTTCCCGGTGGGGAGGGAAAACAAAAAGTTTGCCAGTCGCGACAATCAGCCGGGGGCCTACGAAGATGCAGAAGGCGTTACCTGAATGGTGACTTTTATGGGCAGCGCAAATATAAAATGATCGCNGGAATCCTTCTAACATTTTTCCGAGCACAATTCCACAAGAGCTGCAGCGAGAGAATCCTCGCCCAACCACTTAACATAATAATAGTAATGGCGTCTTTATTAGGCGAATTTCGGCCTTAAGAAACCGCTCTGGCAATTAACCTTTCTCAAAGAGAAGAAAGCACACCAGATTTTCGAACAATGCAGTGGAAGTTCGAGCTTCAATATTCAGAAATGCAAACTTTGCTGTAAAATGTACACACTGTTCACATGCTGAAGCTAAACCGTTGAGATGCCGGTTGTTCTTAAATTGCCATAATTGGCATACACCTCAAATTCAATGGAGCCGATACTGACAGCACAAACTATTCAGTTCGAAACTATGAAACCAACCAGAGTAGATATTCAAACTGAAGAATAGCATCCGTTTTATCCAAAGGCAAGCTTTTCCTTATTCCACCATTTTTTGTAGTAAAGACTGTAAGAAGAGACCCCTGACGCCGGTTGGAGAGACGCAGCAGCCGTACCAAATGACTAAGAGCCTCTTGAAGGACGTCGGCGACGCGGCTTTGCATTCAGACCGCAACCCACACGAACCGAAGAGCGCCAAGGCTGGGATTTGAACCGCTGACCGCAACAAGAGAAGCCATTAGTCCTTGCTAGTATACCGTTCCCGGTGGGGAGGGAAAACAAAAAGTTTGCCAGTCGCGACAATCAGCCGGGGGCCTACGAAGATGCAGAAGGCGTTACCTGAATGGTGACTTTTATGGGCAGCGCAAATATAAAATGATCGCTACGTCGAGTGCATACGATCATTAAAAAGTTCAGCAGACTTTAAGGCAAGGAGAAAAGATTATGCTTATTTATATTCATTCTTTAAAGAGTCGCGTCACCTATGAAAGACAAAGAGTTGAATAAGAATGTGAAATGTTAAGTGTTCCCGCTGAATTCCTTACCTTATTTAAAACATATTTATGATAGTCTTCAAATATTTCTCAACCTTACTTAAAATCTTAAAATAAATAAATTGTTTGGCCTTTTTTATTGATGAAAGTGTTTTGCAGGTACCAGACCAGGGGTAAAGTTTACTGCATTGGCGTAACACATAATGTCCATTATATGTGCATAATGTATACATATATACAACACGTACGTCGTAATAATGATTATGTTCCTAAGTTTACAGTAACTATAAATAAAACGTGTTAAAACTTTCGAGAACATTTTGAAAGAAATGTAAACTTCAACTGTCCAAGAAACTCGGAAGATAAAAGTTACGCGTGAATAGTTTGAAGTCGTTAATTAAATTAACACTAACGTTGCTATTAGAAATACAAAACTGGTCTTACGGGATTTCGGGTGAACGACCTCAAATAAATGCTGAATTGCAGAGAAAACATTTTCCTCTGCCGAATCCTGAAAGAAAGATATTGGTAAAAAACAGACCTCTTCCAGGTGAGAATTGCGAAGAACGAGGAAGATTGATACCTAAAGACAATGACAGGTTTCCATTGAGAAAGCGAGGAATACATGTGAATTTCGATTCAGAGGTCAATTTGCACGAGAAGGAAAGCAAAAAACACAAAGTAAACTAATTTAAGATCCGTTTTTCTGTATGCACAAGATGTTCGAGCTTTTCCTTTGAAGATCCTCTAATCAAAATGTTTTTCACATTTTTGCATAAAGATTTCCCCTTACTGCCTAAAAGAAATGCTGGTATCTGAGGAGATGGTATGAAGAATTGTTCCGATAAACAAAGGTATGTGTTGCTTCTATTAAAAATATTCTTTACGGAATTCATACAAAACTGGAGAAATCATAAAAGTAAAATTTAAGGATGTCAAGCTGAAATACATTCGGGCAATGGTTCAAACATATGTCATAATCAAATATTAGAAAAATTGAAAAGTAGTATTATACAAGGTTATAAATTACTTATTTCACATTTTTCTGATTCTTTTAGAAGAGAAAAGAACAACTGATAATGAAATCGTAAGTAGGGCAGTGAATTGGGATCGATAAGTTTCTATTTCAAGAATAGTAGCATATCTCTGGTTCTCTAGCTTGCAGAAGATTCAAACTGGTATCGAAATTTTAATAGATAATATTCTATCGACCTACTTAAACCTCTGGCTCCTTCTTCCTAACTTTTATCAGGTTTCTATTCCCATTTTATTCCTCATATAGTATTTATCTAAAAGATGATTGTATGAATCTATTCTTCAAACTCATTCTTTCAAGCTATGTCGTTTCCTCTGCCTTTTTAATTACAGACGCCTTGTTTTCCATTTTACATTTTCACAATTTTAATCATTCCAGTACTTTTGTTAATCACTATCTGAATGTTCATAACGAAAATGTTAGACCTAATTTTCAATCTTACTTATAACTTATCCTTGACGATTTAACTGTGATATACAATCCAATTTAAAGAACTCCAAGTGTCTAAAATTTACCTTATATTAACTTCTGAAATGAAAACCAAGTGCTCGGTAAAAATGAAGAGAATGCTTACTTTGATTTACGATTCAAGTAAAGCAATAACGATGCAATATCCCAATTTGATTATTTATTCTCTGAACTGATGGTATTATCATCATAATGGTTAAGTGTAGTCAAACTTTTTTCTTTGAATGATGTACATGAGACTTTGAACTTAGTGAGGACAATGTGTGCAGATTGCAGCAAAATGCTACGAGAAATTAAATACTCCAAGACTTATATGGAATAAATGAATGGTTAATTCTCATTCATCATTCTTTTATGTATTTTCAATTAGTGTAGTAGAAGTATAGTTAAAATTCTTCGACACCTACATTTGTTTAATTAATTATGGATACACGAAGAAGATATTTAGCGCAGAAGCTTTAACGAGGCTAACATATTCCGTTACCAAAAACCATAACGTTAGATTTCCTTCGAAAATAACGTACGTTTGAGAATAGTATTGCTGTTGATATCAAATTGTTGACGATCATTATTTTCTACATCCGAACTCGAGCGAAAAGAAATAAATAAAGGCACGAGTTTAAAATAGAACAGCTGAACAGATATCATTCACCAATGCCATTGCATTAACCCAATAACGATAGTTTGAGAAAAGTTTGCTATATTTAGGGTTGTACAGATAAAATGGACTTAAACTAATGTTTACTTTAAGGCCTGACATTATATTTTTTTATTAGAGCTTAAGTGAAGCTTATGATTAATCTCCATGCAATATCCATTACATCCATTTAATCCATTATAAGAGATAACTATAAAGGATGTAGGAGATTAATTATTATCTTCAATTTTGCTCAAAGAAGATAATAATATCCATAAAGTGAACATTAGTTAAAGTCCATTTTAAGTAAACATTATAATACCAGACTTAAATCTATGATAAATGTCCATTCAAACAGAGTTCCCCTTTCGAAAAAGTCACGAGGAAGATATAAACGAATAAGTTCGCAGAATATTCTGAAAAACAACTAAAAAGACTATTCTACTGTGCGCTACGGAGAATTTCGCATCACAACTACAGATTAGGAGGAAAGAGCCATCCCTTTCACCGATCGGTCGCATCGAATTTCCATCTTTTGTTCCGTAGAGCTGTTCGGATTTCGCGGAAATAATACTAAGGGACCGTCACACCTCGAGAAATAACGGCCTCCTTAGGGATGATACCCTATTTTTTCCCTGGAACCTGGAGGCAAAAAAGAGCACCTTTGAGAACGCAGGGAGGGGGTGCGCCCAGAAGGATCTTCGGAGGCTAAGACCACCAAAGTAGTCGTTGAGGAAAAAGGATAAAATGAGAAAGAGGGCTCTCTTACGGAGGTACGAGCATGAATTACCGAGTTGTTGTGACGGTGAGGAAGAGAGAAGCCGGGGGAGAGGTAAAAAAAGCAGTCGGCAATGAATGAAGAAGTGAAAGAGGCGGCGGTTTCTTGGCCCCCTCGCACTTCAACAGGGAGACAATGGAAAGCGACGGAGACGCAACTTCGGGCGGGAAACGGCCACCGCTACAAATTCTATGTTGACTCGAAATCGGAGAAACTCGTCCCAAAAACGGCTTTTTTACGGCTTCCATTTTTTTGGAAACTGTTAATTTGTAACGGCAGTTCGATAGCAGAGGTTGAATCTTGGAGGATTTCTGAATATTTAACAGCTGCTGACTAGTTCCCATGAGCAAGGTTCATCATCTTCATGTCTTAAATTCTTCGAATTCGTCAATAGTTTCCTCAGGATAACAATATCTCGGATTTAATATTCTTCAATTTAGCTCATTTCTAAAACCTTGTATACAAAACTAAATAGCGACATAGATTAGTCATTAATAATTTATATGACCTGGTGATTTCAACGCCTGCTTGAATAGAAACCTACATATGTGATCAACAAGATGTAAATTTTCTCAGATAAGATGCTAAGATATTGAGATGTCCTTTCTAATCTGAAAAGCTGCGGGCTTCCGGTGTCACACCGAGCCAAACAAATGCTAATAAGGCTATAATAAGACAAGCTTATACGTTAGATCAGGTAAGAAATATTCTTCCGGATTTGGAGCAATTTTACATTATAAGTTAAATTATCAAACATTTTGGCCAGATTTTTATATTAAATTTCAAAAATTACTTAAAAATCGGTTTTTCAACTTCATTGGATGGAAGGATGGAGAAGCATGAAGATTTAACCGTCTAATCAATTTGGTTCCCAAAAACTAAGTGGTTTATGTCCCGACGTTTACATCAAGTTGAATACACTTTTAAAACGCAACATTTTTCGCGAATTTTCGTTACATGTTGTACTCTCCTAAAACATGAAAATTTGGAAAATATAATTTAAAACTATAACTTTCGGAAAGAGATGAATTCCGGATTTATAAAAAAATACAAATGATGGAGTAACAGAGAACGTTTATTTGAAAATAGCATGATAAATCAACGAAAATCAAATATATCAAAGTTTTGGTTAAAATTGGCGCAAACGTCGCAGGCAGTCGCGACTCTCTCGAACTGAAAACTAATTCAACATTTCAAATCAAACAGCTTAGATAGAGAGTTGATTTTTGATTCAGGATGTACTTTTCTGTTTTTTATCAAATAAATTAAACGAGTTGGGCAATAAATATTCAAAAATCATATCGACGTATAATTTCCCAACCAAATCTTTTATCAGTATTCAAATCAAACTCATCATCGCTGTATTTGTTTTGTGAACTTGAAGATTGAGGGTGAAAAACGTGGGGTACAGCAGGGAGGTAACTTTTATGGACGCTATACTGGCCATTCGTAGTAACTGAAGCATCATCATCTCTCTCATAATCAACTTTAGATTACACTTTAATTTCCAACTCAGCCCAGTAAGGAATCGAGCTCCTCACAGATGAGCGAGGTCTTACGAAAGCACCCCTTCTTTTGGCGAGAGAGCATTTCCAAGAACCCGATAGAGAGATTGTCCGCCCCCTTATTAGGGCATGCGGACGTGTTCGCAAAAATATTTGGGTCTGCGACGGAAACAATTGCGTGTCGAAGAAGATCCGTGGTATGGGTTCCGGAGAGACTCAATAGGATAGGTTGATTTAAGTGTCGCCAGGTGGGAAACGGCGTCGTCAACAACGAGTACCTGGGAGGAAGAGTTCATAAGAGAGGAGGTAATGGAGAGTGAGGATCGAGTATTGTGTAAATGCGAAGAGAGAGCGGGAGAAAAGGAGACAGCGTGGGTGTTCGTGAGGGAGACGCAGAGTGTTTTCAAGAGAATAAAGCTAAGGGAAACGGTTCGTATGCAAAGGAGAGAGAGGAGTTAGGCAGAGTGGGAAGGGGGAGCGGAAGAGAGGAAATGAGGAGGGAATGGGAGATAAGACGGGGCGAGGAAGAGGATGAGGAAAGGTAGGAAGGAAGAGGGAACTCAGGGCTGGAAGATAGACGGACGAACATCTTCATTTGAGGGGCAAATGGATACTCCGAGGTACCATAATATTTTAGGAGAGGGAAACGAGGAAAAGATTAATGGGAAAGTGAGTTAGAAATGAGTTTATGAGGTCGGAAATGAGTGATCAAGGTACCGTTTTCCGCTAAAAGAACAAACACAACAAAACTGCGAAGAAATTAATTTTTTATGTTTATATGTATGTCTATCTTTCTTCAAAGATGAAGGTATTTAGGGAAATGGATTGTGAAATTACTCACGAAAGTATAACCGTTCAATAATAACGGAAGGAAATATATCAAATAAGGAAAAATGTAAATTTAAGGAAACATTTGTAACTTTACGATATAAAACGGAAGTGAGAGGGTAGTGTGAATACAAAAAATGAGACCTAAACGAACCAAATTGAGTTAGAATGGTAAAAGGAGCATACCGTAGGCGATATTATCCAGCAGAAGACGAGCGAAAAGTCTGGAGGTACGAAGTACCCTACCAATTTTACATGAGGAAATATGAACGAAGGTTTCCGGATAGTCAAGTGGGCAACGAGTTCGACTTCAATGAAAGCGGTCCCGGATTCGATTCCCAGTGGGAGCCTACGTGCAATATCAGTCGAGGTACTTTTAACAATGCTACAAGATGAATGAAGAAGAGAATAACAACGATGTAGACGCCGGCATGAGAGAAAAATAGATACTTCGAAGTTTCATTAAATAAATTGATAAGGAAAATGAGAGAATGAAGATATTAGTCGGTGAGGAGATAAAAAAACGGGGAAAATACACAAGAGACATGAAAAGCTGATCAGAAAGAAAATACGAAAAGTATAATTAAATATTGCCTGCAATTGTGATGAAACGAGGCAGGAGGAATATAACAGTTAAGGGGGAATTAAACGAAAAGAGCAATAAAAGGGCAAGTCAGTGAAAAGGATGTGATCCTAGGAGTATTTGAAACTTGAAATAGGTATGAAAAAGAAGATAATAAGGGTAATAAAATTGGGTGAAGGAGAAAAACATAAATCTGAAAACCTTTCGAAATGATAAGTTTTCATTTCAATTTTATGGTTAACGTGATTATCTTTTCTTTATCTCATTCCCTACCTCATAAATTATTTCCGAGTTTTATTGTCATAAGTTGGGGGTTATATTAATGAGGAAGATACACCCAGAGCCGCGCCGTCATATGGGTGCAAGGGGTGTATCGGACCCGGGCGGCAGCAACAAAAGCGTAGCCAGCCATTATTGTTAGTAAAAAACCATTATTTGTTGTTTTCTGTGTTATACATACGAGTAATATTGGAAAAATTATGATATTAAATCAAATTTGGGCAAACATCGAAAGGAAAGAATTACAGAAAACTCAAGATGACAAAGGAATGTTTGTGCAGTGGATTTAATCGGTGTTATTGTTGAAAGATTTATTGTTATATGTTGAAAAAAAATTATATTGGAAACGTTCATATTTAACAGCGATTAATTATTAACTCATAATGGCAATTTAGTACGTCAGCATACGGAATCTGCATTATTAATTGTTACTGATGTGTGTGACCAATGTAAAGCTCATCAAACAATAGTTTTTCAAAGTTTTACAAAATAATTTTTATTTGTAAATCAGAAAATGTATGGTTTTGGTATTTGATTTTAAGGGACGGCAAATTATGTTTGCACCCGGGCGGCAGATAGACTGGATGCGGCTCTGGAAACACCATAGATACTTTGGAAATACCACTAGATGGTAATATTATTGGAAAGAAATTGCAATTTTAAGATAATGAGTAGATGAACGGTACTTTCGCATAGCACACTAGCAAAGAAAACTTGTGGATTGCGAAAGAAAACGAAAAAAAGGTGGCAAAAGAGAGAGTATTCAGGCAAATTGGAAGGCGAGAAGCTGGAGGAAGAGATTGAGGAATAGGGAAGGGTTAGAGGGAGGTTAATAAGAGACAAGGGAGTGAATGGAAGGAAAAGAAGTGGAGACCAAAAAGGAGGAGGATTTGAATGAGGGAACGGGAGGGTGGGAGTCAATGGAGGGGTATTTGAATGGGAGGAGGTTGAATAAAGGGTATGGTTCCAATCGAGGAGGCGGGAAGAGAATGGAAGGAGAAAGAAAGAGGGATGGAGAGGTGTGGAGAGCGTGTCCCCATAAGGATTCCAACTCACGTCCAACCAGACTGGAGATGGGAGTGAGTTTCGTTTGGAAGAAGGGGAGAGTTGCGACCTTCCGTCGTCCGAGGGAGCCACGGGGCAGGAAGTGACGCCGAGAAGATGGAGTCGGTGGGGGAAAGCGTGCACGTGCTCTATGCACACACAACCAACTCCTCCTCTTTAACGCTTCTTCTGCGTAGCAATCGTCTTGAGCTCTTGCGAGAGTTGAGGAAGGAGAGAAAAGATACCTCACACTCTTCGAGGCGCAGGTGTATTGAATTGATAGCAGAGATTGCGATTCTCGAACACAGGGACGCACTAATTGTGTCGCGCAACATGCTCCAACTCCTCGTAAGAATATGTCACACGCCTACCCCCCTCTTCTCTCCGCTTCTTTCTCGGTTGTGAGAGAGCGTGGGGGAATCACGGCCACGGAATTAATGACGGGATTTACATTCGGATCTTTCTGAGGGATGAGAATTAATGATGAAATTTACAGTCGGTGTTCCCTGCCGGTTGTTTTTTTGGCATTCGTGATACTCTGAACTTCCTCACGGGGAAGATATGGAAGGGAAGAGTTGCGTCCCTTGCTTCTTTTACCAAAGGCGGGAAAAGAATGAAGCAATCCGTGTTTCACGAAGATAAGTTGTAATCATAAGAGAGAGAACTTAAGCAGATTAGTACTAAAGGAAGTTTCTGAGGCCGAGGAAATGTTAAAACCCATTTTAAGGAGGAAAGCTTCGTTTCATCATAATCATTTAGACAATGACCGGTTCTATGGATCTATCTTCTTCACCTGAAAAAATTAATTATTAAATCCTACATTCATAACATATTTTTTACTTAAATTGTTGATTTTAAACGTTGCGATGATTTTACTTCTTATACTTTAACATGGAATTGGTTGTTACTAAAATAAATTCGTTGGAAAGAGAAACTTCTCCATTGAAACAATATAAAATTCAGTATCCAGATCTAGAGTTAATTAATGCATGCGTCAACGCAAAATCAATGTAATCTTTAATTCTGAAGTAAGATACTAATCTCACAATGGGCATTAGAGGACAATTTAATGATAGCCGAGGACACTAAAATAATGAACCTGTAGAGAAAGTGCTTAGTTGCCCCCTTAATAGACCCCCTTCCTTCTCATAAATATCACGATCACACACCGACAGATTCACGAAATTATATTTCTTATATGCCTCGTCTTCTATATTGATCTTATCAATGTCTTCCACCAGTTAAACTATATAATTTTTCATAACTAAGTTTAGCGCGACTGGATTAATTTCATCGTGCAATGAGCTGATGAAGTGGTTTCTTTCTGAATCCTTCATCTCACAACCTAAAATAATTTGTTTACTCGAAGTTGAAATTATTGATTAAATAACTGATTTAACTTGGAAATAATTGAATATTTTTTAAACACCTTGATTACAGTGTAACATTTTTATCAAGACCCCATTGACACTAGCTCAAATCTAGAATATAGATACTAATAAGTTTTAAAATGAAACATTGCTGCATTTCGCGGAAAGACTTCACTTTCATCAACCATTGAGAAAAAGATAATAGCTGACCGTTAATCTGACCGCTATGTTACAAAGGTCCGTGACGAGATATCTTACCTCCTGAGGTAAGATGTGTTTCAGTTCCTTTTATTTTGTTCCGATGTATTTAAAATCGAATTAATTCGAAATCAGCCGAAAAGCAGAAAGTCTTAACCGTTTCTTTAATAAAGTGAGTAATTATTTACGAAATAAAACGCTTACCATTAAAGAAAATGAATTCGAAATCAGCCGAAAAGCAGAAAGTCTTAACCGTTTCTTTAATAAAGTGAGTAATTATATACGAAATAAAACGCTTACCATTAAAGAAAATGAATTCTTAATTATTTAACCCCGGTGAAAGGCGCTAGTGACTCGCTACCTAAACCGTCTTATGGCTACATTTAACTATATGGTATGAGAAATACAGATAAACACATATAATTACTGCTAGAGGGTACCTCCCTAATGCATGAGAGACGCTTTTATGGACTAGGGGTTAATAGGCGTGATAGATCATTTTTTTATTAAATAGCGTTAGATATTTACTATCAAAATTCAAACTGTAAAATCGCTCATCTAAAGTTCATTCTATGACTGCATAATTTTCAGAAGTTAGATGCCTTGATCACAAATCCGATAGCAATACCATTAAGAGCCAAACTCATGAAATGCAAACTCGCACCAAACATCCGGCGAACAATAGTGCATCGGGAAGGGGCGGTAGGAAAGTGGCGCAATTTTTCAGAGGGCCTTAGTTATGAATGGAAGTGATAGGACGAGTGTCTTGCCAAGCAGTTGCATGCCGCAAGGCACGTCTGCAAACTGAATGAAGGTAGCCTGAGAGAGAGAGAGGGAACACAGCGAAAAAGTTGGCTAAAGATGAAAACGTTTGGATTCTCGCCAAAGGAATCCGTAGAGTGATAGGTTTAAGAGATTTGGAATCCGAAAATGACTCTTCAATGGATAGAATAAAGTGAGGTCGGAAGGAACGTGATAGAATAAAGAAAGTAGGGAGCTGTCGTCACGATTCTTTATGGACATTTTCGAAATTCTCTCTGAAAGTTAGAGAATTGTTAAACGGGTGGACTTATATGTCTTCAGGGGATTTTTCAAGCAAATTACTGATAGAAAAATCAGCAAAGCGTGACGCTCCACAAAGACGAATAATGGAAGAATTTTACCAAAGATAATTGTTTCAACGGTATGCGGACAATCGTTTTAACAACGCAAATTCAGGAATCACTCGTTGATGGACACACTTAATCATTTTAACACGTTCACTGCGGATACCTCCATTTTCATACCTGCATTTATCACTCCAACGGTGGAGTGGTCCGCAATGAACATGTTAAGAGAGTTAAATGATGAATGATTCAAAACAACACAGAACGATTTTTACTAGGTTATTCATGTAACTCCTTTGGTTACCGGAAATGGCAAAGTTCATGAATATTATTCTTATAATTCCCCCTCCATCAAAGATCTTTTTAGAATTTTAAGAAAACTTTGTAGGTTACTTAGCACGGCCATATATGCACCCAGTTGTGTTGCCAACAAAATCTCCAGAAGAAACGGCACGAGATAGCATCTTTGTGACAGTTCAGTGATTAGAGCAACCGTCGTATAATCAGAAGGTGACAAGTGTAAGTGTCCCGGTCGTGTCAGATTTTTTCATATCCGTTTTTATTTGCATAATTGCAGTAATGTCTTCTTGATATATTTCTTGGTGGATTCCGTATGCGTTAATTATGGCTTACCACAGAATGTCATTTGATAAGATAAAATTCGTCATTTAAATTACATTTTTGCTCAAGTGAGTATAAAGAGAACATCTCAAATATATCAAGTCATCATTCACTGATGTTAATGCCGATTTACTTCGATGAAAGTAATCCCTTTAAGCTGGCTCTTCATCCCAAAATAAACGATGAGGATTCCACGATAAAAAAAATTTCAAAATTTACAGCAACAGTGTTACGTTATTAACTAGATATTTCTCATTTGAAATTTCGACTTTCAAATTATGCAGCGAGTGTTAAAGTTGCCTTAGTGTTCTTAAAAATGGCAAGAGATCCTTAATAAGATTTACGTTTAAATCGGTCGCGAGCGTATGAGAACTTGTATAATAGTCTAGTGCAGAGTTTCCCAAACTTTCCCTCCGGCGGAACACTTAATCAATTCTATGATATCAGCGGAACACCATGGTTACTTTTTCTGTCAGTAATTATTAGTAATAATCGAATTCATTAAAGTAAGAGTCAAGGGTTTATTGAAAACACAATCTTCTCATAAAATCAAGAGCCCCTGATTTTTTAAATATGTTATAACTTAATTCAAAACTGAAATTCATACAAGAATTATCATTCTTCTTAAGTTTCCGCGGAACACTTAAAAACTCTTCGTGGAACAGCAGTGTTCCGTGGAACACACTTTGGGAAACCCTGGTCTAGTGATTAGTTACTTGATTAATTTATTATAGCAATCAACATAACTCTAGATAGTGGTAAACTCTACTCGAGTTCTAGTAAAGTCTAAACACTATCTCGAGTTATGTTGATTGCTATAATAAACTAATCAAGTAACTAATCACTAAAATATTAGACATGTTCTCGTACGCTCGCGACTGCGCAGTAGTTTATAAAGGACAGCGCCCACAATTATGTCTTTACGATTGAGAATGCCAATCACATTGGCGTAATCTCGACAGAGAGGTCACACATTAGCATCCTTGTGCTGGTACGCACGCACGACATACATTTAATAAGGGAGAGCTTCGAAGCTAACGATGAAATTAAAAGATTTATTCGGAGGTTGAAGAAAAGGGGTCCCGCATTGATGGAGCTAACACAAGCAGAGCTAAAGAGTAAAAATGTATAGCATTTTGAAAGATAAAAATATTAAATTATATTCTTGATATAGCAAGCAACGATATTTTTACTTTAGTTCGTTAAGTCGGAAATAGTGTTTTCCCACTTTATCATTGAAAGAATTGTCATTTCCTAGCAGTCATTTCAAAATAAATTGGGGAGAAATCTAGGCAAATTTATAAGTAATTGTCTAGGAAACTCGTTCGATGTTCAGACAATTTTCCAAAGATGTTTTTATAGCATATAATTTCATCACCATCCCGTTATAGGAGAAAACTGAAACCATAACACAGTGGACATAATGGACACATTGGATTAAATATAAGCCAATGAAAACCATACCCCATTCTAAACTAATCTTTCTTTTGAAGAAATATTGGAGAGACGAAACCTGTGTATCATTTGCATTTGTCAATGAACTATATTGATGAAGGATATCGTAAAATAATCGTGAAACTTGAGACTAAAGTCAATGAATACCAATAGGCATTATAAAGAATATATATACACTGTATAAATATATACACTATATCCCATACACTGAACACCTGGACAGTATTTCCTTAGTCTATCCAATAACCTACCTTACTGCCGGTTCTAAATAGGAATTGGAGATTAACAGACTCAATGGCGATAACATACATCCAAACTGTTAACGAAGGATAGAAATGTATGGCTTTGCGGCGGGAATTGATTATGTTCCTACTCCAAGGTTGGTATAATCAGCTTAACAAAGCTGAACTTATTCGCCTCAACAACAAACTGTCCGATTACCGGTAAATTACAAAACCGTAGATTAAAGAGAAAAAATAGTAAGAAAGAGGTCTTCGTCCATGTGAATATACATGAAACATCTCGTAAAAATCTGAGAAACTCATTTCCGCCCTCAATAAAGCCAAACGAGTTTCAAATATAAGCATCTCTTCCTGCTTCGCCAAAAAGAAGCGCTGAAACCGTTCCAATAACATGTACACACGTGTTCATCAATGTCCAGTCGAAGAGCATGAAATTAATTATTCAATGACGATGCTCCTTAAGACAGAGGATTCGGAACAATGGAGGAGGAAAATGACAGATGACGACAGAACCTAAATAAATACGATTACACAATAGGATGAGCGCCAACCTTTAAAACGTTGACTCTTAACGAACCTATTGTGATGAGAGAGATCTCTTTCTAATCGTTCTATTCTTCTATTGTAGTAGCACTGATAATTTTTAGGTAATCAGTGTTTACATTCTCCTCCCACAACAGGCGAGAAACGAACACAAGACATATTTGGCCTGCATCTCGAAATACTCTGGAATTCGTTTACTATTTCAAGAATCTAAACATTTGATGGTATATATTTGATTAGTTGATGAGTAAAAGGTGCAGAGCCATCGAAGTTCTAGGCCCCGATAATAAAACGAACTGGAAGATCACTGCAGTTATTATGTAAAGCACAAATTATAAGCGTTACGGTTCGGAAGTTTTTCTGTCAGTTTTCCTTTCGCCGAATTGCCGAATTACTAGATGTCATAGTATAGTATTGTTAAAAGTGCTTCCACAGCTAAGATCATTTCGCACGTGAGCCCCCACCGGGAATCGAATCCGGGACCGCTTTCACCAAAGCCGAACGCGTTGCCCACGTTGCTTATATTTGCTATGGTAGAATCAACGATTAAGTTACCAAATATCCACTGTATATAATCAAATAATAAGAAGATTTAATGAGTCTATTAAGATGGACGTTTTTGTGGAGAACGTTGAAGTATTATTGCTCATTCGTCATTGTAGAGTACAGCAATTTCTAATGTTGTTGATGTAATTGAATCTAAGTTCTAAACTAGTGTTAATAAACATGCCTCCCTACATCATACTAAACCATAATAAGTCCTACAATATTTTAAGGAAGAAATTAACAGCCTATTTAAATGGCTGTTTTTATGGGGTGTCAGTATCACCGGATGCATGAGGCAAAAATTTGGACTTTGAAAGGAAGGAAGTAGAATCAGAAGCGAAAGAAAGGATAATAGAAACCAAAATTTTAAATCACTACTGAGCAATATTACTTCAACGTTCCCCGCAAAAACTTTCATCTTAATATACTCATTTGATCTTCTTGTATATTTAAAGAAGCGTTACGGCCATGATAAAATCACTCGGGTTGAACTCACTGCAGGAGAGATCTGATTACCGACGAAAGGTTTTCAAAAAATTCATCGGTCCAAAATTTTTAGGTGAAATGAAAGATATTTTCATTCCGGTACACGACTAGCGCAATCTTAGAGAAAGCGTTACAAGGAAATAATCGATGAAACAGAAAGTTCTTCTGGTCGTTCTTCCCGAATAGCATCAGAGAATCTAATAGGGTAGATTAGGCAAGGTGTTAATACACCCCCTGCCATACGCCACTGGCGGCTTGCGGGGTTTGAATCTAAATCTACCTTACTTTTTTATTAGCTTTTTCGTTGTCAGATATGATGGAAATCGATTTCCGGGAGATTCAAACCCCGAATTGCTTACGCCAACGTCAAACGCGATATCAAATTTCTCATCACAAACAAATTATTAAAAAGGGGCCATATTATTCTATTTTTTGCAAAAGCAATTTTCAAAAACTTTCACAATGCTGAAGTTTAACATTGAGACCTTTAAATGAGAAATGAGGATTATTAATCTTTAATTTCTACCCGAAGATGTATGAGCGATGAAATTAATTCGATGTTGAAGTTTCTCGAAACAGTTCGATTTCGCCGGTGCTGCGAGATGAGTATATTCAACAAACGTTTTTTTCCCAGATACCAAAACTAATTTGGCGAGCTCGTGTACTCCACACAAATTTAATACGATTGGCATGCGTAGAGGATAGTGGCTTCCAAAATGGAGAGACAAAGCACCGGAATCATAGTGACGTACGTTACGCAAATTAAATTATGCGAGGAACATTCGAAAAGCTTCCGTGTAGCTATAAACGTAGGCCTGGGTATAATTAGGCGAGTAAAAAACAGCCTCATCGAGAATTCCAAGGCTCAATTACAAGTGGGAGGCAAGTTCCGAAACATTGCGAGAAAAAATTGGAGGATAATAACAATATACCGAAAATAAATGGTAGCTTGATCACAAAAAACAACATGGTCCTAATAACGTGTCTAGATGGACATGAAATTACCCGGCTAACTTTTTTGAGTACGTTAATGCTTTTTATTTCCAATTATCGTCTGCTCTGGTTTTCCAATTTCCTCCATGATTACAGCTGTTAGTGGCATATATGCACCGAGTATAATCTGAGTAGGCTCAGTTGAATAACTCTGAATCACTCCTACGAATAGTTTAAACTGCAGCACAAATATCCGAAAATCTGCGTTAAAACAACCATAAATCCCGGTTTTATAAAGCACATTATAGGTAGATGCGAAGACAAGTTTAGAGAGAGATGTTATTTCACCTTGGTCAGGCCCCATCTGGAATATGCGGCAAGTATATGGAATTCATCGGATAAAACGAATACTCGCGAACTCGAAAAAGTGCAGCGCAAGGCGGTACGATTTGTTAATAAGTGCTGCGATAGAAAAGCAAGCGTTACGCAAATGATCTCAGACGCAGGTTTGGAACCCTTTAAAGAAAAGAGATTAGAAGCTACGCAGCGATTGCTAGATACGTTTAAAGAATTTAGTACATTTGCGGAAGACGTAATCGGTATTATACGACCCCTTCCGCCGATCCGACAATGAGCGCAAAATAAGAGAAATAGATACGAGGAGGTGATTTTTCAGACTCATACATTCCGCGTACGATACGCGACAACAATAAGCTAAAGAGGTAACTGGAACGCTTAGTGTTTCCACTCGCTTATTTATTTGTTTAGATTGGAATATTAGATGTCAAATTTAACTAGAGAAAGGAATAATTAGATTTTTTATGCTCAATGATTATGGCTTCATCTGTTCCACAGTCTCACCTATCGTGTAAAGGTATGCGGTTTTTATTTGGGCGATATTTAGACTAAAACTCTTGTCTTCCATCCAACCCATTGTCATATTTTATACAATTAATTAATATTTAATTAACAGTAGAAGAGAAAAATGAGAAGAGATTTGGGTATAAAAAAACAAACATACGCATAAAAAATATTCACTGCAGGAAAACAACCAGGAAAAAATGTCACCTAAACAATCCTACATCATACCCTATTATAGCAGTCCCTCTCCGTGAGGAAAGCAAACGCAAACTACCTCACTCCTCATCTTGACTAATCACCTTATCCCCTCTCCAAGTTTTTGGCAGCTAATGGTTGAAGGATTGCGGATCAAAAAGGCATTCATTCTGATGACTTTACAGAGAGACAAAAGCAAGAGATAGTCATTCGTGTATCAAAACATAAGCTGCGATGTAAACAAATTTGATTACTGAGCACCTTTCCATTGTATTATTTAATGCAGGAAAAGCATTTCGCATGATCGGATTTGGATATTTGAAAAAAGTACTTAACTTACGGATTAAAGTTTCGTTAGAACTAAAAATCTTACTCAAGCTTAGCCGAAGCCGAATAGGGTAAACGTATCTCCACCAAAATTCAAGCTACTTTAAATTCTAAAAAGCGTAAAAAAAACACCAGGGAAACACTCCATGAAGAAAGAGGAAAAAAAATCTTTTGGACGTTTAACTGCGGTTTTTTTCGCTAAGGTTAATACCCCATGGGTCTTGCACTCACACCACTTTCTATAGCATTTCTTAGAATCCAAAGGCCGGAATAGCTCTAACCTCTTAGTTCACGAGTCGTTGACGCGTAAATTGTAAGCAAATAGTCATTCTCTTTAAAAAAAGTCACCTCCGATAAGCGAAGAA
This sequence comes from Ladona fulva, assembly GCA_000376725.2. Classification (NCBI taxonomy): domain Eukaryota; kingdom Metazoa; phylum Arthropoda; class Insecta; order Odonata; family Libellulidae; genus Ladona; species Ladona fulva. The sequence continues at coordinate 1,556,654 of KZ308165.1, forward strand.
TATATAGCAAATCATCTGCATAATGCGCGCTTCCTTGGAGAAATACTTCGCGATAGAGAACGAAGAACTGCATATGTTCCAGGCGCTGCGCATTCCAGCCGACCGAATGAACGCACGAAATCGGTTCTAATAAGGAGAGAAAAGTGTGAGACGCACAATCGGCTTCATCTCTCTTCATGTATGAGACTGTGCAGTTTAATGAGGCAGTGAGCGGAATTTTCAATCAGGAAAATTGTCTCGAGGTATCCGCGAATATATGAATGAATATTTCAATTTATTCTCTCCAACTCCTCTTTCAGTCAATGTGATATAAATAAGCACTTATAACGGAATAACCTGCTACTTTCTGACCATGTGAAGAATTATTACCTCATTCTGAGAGTATTTATAGATTTCGATTATTCTATTTTCTCAACTTCGTTTTTTTTCTTCAATTTACAATGGAACAGAGTAGGATATAATCATAGCGATTTTTTCCTAATTTTATTGACGTTTTTCCTGTTTCAGCGAAGTCTATGGAGAGTAATATTCTATTTTCTCAATTTCGTTTTTTACTTCAATTTACAATAGAGTAGCAAAGGGTCACACAATCCGAAAACCACAAAAAACCGACGGTTTTTGGTGGTTGTGTGACCCTTTGTTACATTTTGCCACCAGCGGCACTCTACTTATTCACAATAGAGTAGGTATAATCATAGTTGCCAATTAAGCGATTTTGTCATTAGATCTAGCGATATATTCCTTCTTTCAGTGACGTTTTTCCTGTTTTAGCAAAGTATCTTCTATGGAGCATTTTCTATTGCATCTATCCTCCTCTACATAGGAAGACTTTTCAAGCGAACATCCTTCGAATTATTTCAATTTCCAGCAATGAAGAATAATGGAAAAATGTAATTCCGACGAATGACGTTGATACAAAGTTATTTAGTCAAATGATTCCTAAATCATTTTCCTTAAATGAATTTCGTCACTCTTAACTCTTGTTATCTACAATAATCTTTACTTTATCACATGAATACAAATCACGACCCGGGTTTCAGAGCAAGTCTCCGTCGTCGCGTGTTTTACATCCATATTAACCATTAGCTAGTGAAGGTTATGTCAGACACAATGAGTGTTTCTTTGAGTTTTATTTCACAAACATTATTCATGCATAGATTACATATACAATTTGCATCTAGAAACCACAACGGAAGAATGCTCAGATAATGTTCCAATTTTTTTCAGATACTGAGAGATATATATTTTTAAAATACTGAAAAGAAATTTGGCTACTAACTCGGCGGAGAAAATAATACTTCGAAATTCATCTTTTTAAAGTAACTAACAAACATGGAAAACATTTATAATAATAAAGAACTATTAACACGAAAATTCAGACAATTTCAATTGAACATAACTGTCAACGATGCACATATTGTAGCGAAATTTCAGCTTCCGATTATCTGAAAACAAAATCCACCAAACTCTCATCAAACTTACAATAACGTTAACTTATGATCTTTTGCTCTGAAGTAAGTATCAATATTAAGAGTAAATCATTTGATAAAAATGAAAAATCTAACTGCGGAAAAGTTTGGTAGTGAGAAAAACGATACTGAAGAAAAATCAAAACTTTCTTGGAATTCTTGCTCAAATTTTGTAAATACGTTCTTTCGGAAATTATTTACAAAATAGACAGGAGAACAAACCACAATAGAATTACGGTTCAAGCATTCGTAAATCGTAGGTAATTGATGATGCGAGGTCTCAATAAAGAAATCAGGAAAAGATTAATACAATCCTTGGCGTGGAAAGTATTGCTCAGTGGGTGTGAAACGTGGACCTTAAGAAAGGAGGACATGAAAATATTGGAGGCCTACGAAATGCGGGTGTGGCGTAAAAATGAAAGGGTGAGATAGGTGGATAGAAAAACAAATGCAGAGATGCTAGAGACGGTTAATAGAAAAACAAATGCAGAGATGCTAGAGACGGTTGGGGAGGAGAGGGTTTTAATAGAGGTAATTTAGCGTCGATAGAGAAAATGGGTGTGTTAAATGTTGAGAGGAGAGGGATTGCTAATTAAAGTCAAATAATCCACTAAGTAATGGCAGAATGCAAGGGAAAGGACAGAGAGAAAGACAGAAACGAAAGATGTTAGATGATATAGAGAGCGGGAGCTGATACGAAGAAATGAAAGGACATTGAATAGGGAAAATTAAGGCACATGAACCTACCAAAAGATAGAAAAATCATGTGTGAGAAATGTACTAATCCTATGAAAAATCTTCAAATAGGGAAAATGTTAGAACAACCATAATAAACGAAAAAGTTCGTATTCCAAATAAAAGTTGTTGAGAAACTATAGGAAATGGGTAAAGGGAATCTAGCGCAAGTTGGTGCGCACCAAATACCAAGGAAGAATGGACTTCAAAAAAATCTGACGGGAGTGGGAATCGAACCTGGATCTCCCAATTGCCGGTCGCGCTCTCTATCCGTTGCGTTACCCGGCAAAACATTACTCTAATCCATTCGGGAGACCTTATGGGCAAAGGACGCTGTGAGTTCGACCACATGGTGGCATCGTTCACTGTCGCGGCTTCATGGAAGCACCGGCCACACAAAGTGATGGAAAAGGAACCCCCTTCAGGTTAATAAATATAGAAAACGGGCAAGGGTGGTCTAGCGCAAGATGGTGCGCACCCAGGAAAAATCCCAAGGAAGAATGGACTTGAAAAAAGTCTGACGGGACCAGGAATCGAAACCGGGTTTCCCAACTACCGCTCAGGTGCTCTGACGGATATATATTTTCCGATAATATCCACCGGAGTAAAATGTAAGAAGTTGAAACAATAAAGAAGAAATTACTTCGGTTTTCCATAATTGTTATGGCTTTCTACCAGGTAATAGCTTCTCGGATTGATTTCGTAAGTTATATATCGTTAAGTATAACTTACGGCAATATTTGCAATGTCTCATCAATTCGGATTAAAGAGAACTGATCTTTAAGTTATGATATTTCAATAAGAGAAAGGGAAATAATTATTTCCGATGTCATTGGAAAATTCTACGTTCAGGCACACCCGCTCTTACAGGTTTTTCTTTTACGATTATTTAATGAGAAATATAGGCGTGGGTGAAGGGATGGTAGGCTATCACACGATATGAACAAGGATCTTTTGGGTTAAGACGAAGAAATTATCAAATGAGTACGCTAGCAAATGAGAAAGAGTTTGGTAAGGTAGTAGTTGAGTTAGGTAGGATGGGCAAAAAGAAACGCAAAACACGTAAATCAACTCGTTTAAGACGAATTCGGAGAGGGGACTGGTAAAATACTAAAAATGATAGAAACCGATTAACACGAAAGTTTAGACAAATCAATTGAACATAACTGTTTGCGACGCACATATTGTAGCATAATTTCAGCTTCTGGTTCTGGAAACAAAATCCACAAAACTGTACTTACCATAACGTGGGATAAACGATACGGAAGGAAAATCGAGACTTATCTTGAAAATTAGGCTGAAATTCTGTAAATACGTTCTTTAGAAACGAATTTACAAAATTTGGGCCAACATTAATTGCCGATTTTTATCAAATTTGGCAATTTAAAATCGTTATGGCGAATTCAATCTCCAACAAAGATAATATTCACAAAATAACAACAGGGATAAGAGTGGCAGCAACTACCAAGGAACGTGGCACCGGAATGAAGAGAAGGAATCTCCAAGTTGCCGATTTGTGATCGACCGCCATTGTTCCATCGTTTGATTTATCAGCCGCGCATCGCCGAAAGGCTTTTGGCCAAATCTCTAACCAATGTCTACGCGTGAATTCTAAGCGATCCTCAAGAGATCCTGAAGCCTCCCCTCCCGAAAAAACTTCCTGTCTCCAGTGACAGTTCCCATTTGAAATTCTGCCCTTATTCGCCCGGCGTCCACGGAGGAATACGAAAACTCCTCTCGGCCAACTATCAAAGCTTCTTGGTCATAATCGGACACCGCTTCCGCCCATTACTAGGCACGGAGAGGCGATAATGAGTACGCATCCATTTCCTTACGTCGGGCGTGGAGCAATACGGCGATGATGCCCCTCTCTTCCGCTTTCGAATCGCTCCACTGGAGCTGCCACTCTTTGTAGTACAGTTGGTTCCGTTCCATTGTATCAATTGGTGATTGCATCAGCCATTTTGGTACGTAACACCCAGGAGCGGCTTAAGATTATTCGTAAGTGAGGTAACAGCCTATGGGGGCAGCAACCAACGTTAATATTTGAACGCCGGATACCTCAAGCTAAAGAATAAAAACCATGAGTATGGACGATGATGAAAACGTTTGAAGAGACCGGGATTCGATCTCGGATCTTCCACTAAAGGCCCAGCTCTTGCACGATCTACATTGCTTCCCAAAATACGGGTGATACCGTTCTGATAGAGATCCATCCAATTGTCCAGAGCAGTGGCTGATTGACAGTAATTTATCCGAGTCCAATTTTTCAGAGCAGTGCTATCCAACCTATTATATTCCTCACATATATACTGCGTCTAAATTCACGACTCGCTCAATCATACAGCCTGTCTAATTTTAAACGGAAAAAGAACAATTTAGCAGTAAAAATAAAATATTTCAGAAGTATCACGATGAATTTCTATCACACCAAACGTATGTATCACAAAATATAGGATATACGTAAAGTGGATTAAGAAAATTATATCACCCTAGGGTACAACGCGGCGCAACAAGAGCTTAGTTACGGTACAACGGTTGAGGAGATCAGGCTCGTTAATGAACGAAAAATGACGCGTACATTTCATGCATGTATGTACTATCAAAAAACATGGAGGATTGCAAGTGTGCCAGTGCGTTCGGATCCCGAAAATAATTAAATTTCAATCAAATAGACTTCCAAAGGGCCAGCAGGAAATGCTACCTTCGTCTTGCAATTCTTCAAACAGCAACTCTGATTTAATGTTATTTTTTTATGAAAGAGTTTTTGGCTTCTAAAAATATTATACTATACAACTTTACTAGGCAAAAATGTTGTATGATTTTCCTGAATACAATACTTTCGCATCTATTACATTAGGATAAAATCAGGGGAAGATTTAAAATTAGTTTTGAGGATTGAAAAATGTATCCGAGAGCTGCAAGGAGTGATGTTTCACACAGTTCAGCATCAAATTGCAAGTCTTTCAGAAAAAGTTAAGAAGAAAGAAGAAAAGAATACTTTCGAAATTTAAGAATTGAAAATTGGGAATCACATATACAAGTGATCGCTTGTGCCTCTTTGTGGAACTCGATGACGATGATGGGAGACAGATTTTTTTAATAAACAGAGATTCCATACTTATTAATTCAATGCAAATGTATTCAAATACTTATCGTAAAAACTTACAGTAGAGTGAGATGCAACGGTGAGTATAAAAACCGCGCAGCATCGAGAATACTAATATTAACGAGAATATTACAATTATTTGATTTTTACAAGCAAATAGAGTGATCGCAAGTTAAAGATGTTACTCTAAGAGTGCTAAAACCTGCGTTTTATTCAGTACAACGTGTTCTAATGGCGTCAGTAAATGTTGAATGGCCAATGGCCATCGACACCAAAGCATTTATGGATTCATTCCCGACCACCAAATTCGCCAACAAGAATGTGCGAGCGTGCGTTAGCTTGGGAGAAAGCATTGCCGTTGACCCCTCCAAGTCCCCAATTGAATTTCCAGCTACGGTGCTGAAATGGCCGTGCCACAAGGTATATGAATGACACTTTCTTTAAGACTTCACCTAATGCTAGCATAACATTTCCTGAGGTACAAATTTCCTGAACCTAATCGTTTAGACGTAGTCATGAAACCGTGGAAGTAATTTACCAGCACAATAACAGAAGTAGCAATTCAGGACTGAAATCGTGTTTCGTTGTCCACTTTTTCCAACTTACAACATGAGATTCTAATTTTCAAGACAAAACGAAGTATATTCAGTTCTTTTAATAAGCAATACCAAGGGATGTATTCTGCCGATAGAGCCATTTGTCTAATAAGCGACGTATCTTCATGAAGCCAATTGTTTCCGCCTCCAAACATCGGAAAGCACTTAGGAACGGAACTCGGTAACGAAACAGCTCTTGCTATCCACTCTTCGAGTTCATGAAGTCGCGGAGGGGATAACTTCAGCCATCGCCCCCTTCGACCCTCCAAAATGTGAGCAGAATTCCCAATTAACATTCCGCCGTGTCCTTCGGGAGTGGAAAAGGGGGTGGGGAAAGAGAAGGGGTTTGAGTGAGGAGAAAATGGGAGATAACCCTTTATGTAAAAGTAGACAGCCATTAAGTATGGAATCGGTCAAAGAAATTTGGCATATTGAAAACGAGTTCGAAAACCACTGTAATTTTCCAATCACAAGAAGTTTCCTTATGTTATAGAGGAGTTTTAGTTTCTTGAACACAAAGAAATATTAATTGTAAATTTTAAATTAGAAATTCGAGAGAATTATACGAATCGGATGTTGTTAATATGGAGAATTGACATTCATTGTAAACTTCATTGCAAAAAAAACTAATGAAAAAACGAGCGATAACTTCAGGTTGGAAAGGACGGGAAGGGAAGAATATTTTGACAATTCAGATGCTGAATTAATCATACTCTCAACTTTCCGAAACCTTTCAGGCAGGCAGTGAATCCACTCACATGAACATCTTTTGCCTTAAACTAGAGTATTTAATTACATCTTAATATAAATTCATCCTTTTCTAAAAATCATCTCTTGAGAGAGGTTCTCTTTCGTTTTTCTTTTATTGTTGACGAATTTCTTTCTGTATAATATGGTCTTATTTTGCCGAATATTTATGTTTCTAATTAAGATGAGAAAGTTATCATTCTTAGCGTTAACAGAAAGACCATGAAATAGAAATAACAGGCACAATAAAGTTATGAATTAAATTCGCAAGCACATAATCCAGGGCTCGGCTTCTGAAACTTTTAACAGCACAGCAAGGCAAAAGATTTGGAAGCCTCAAAAACAATGCCAGAGAGTCTTCAGAAATCGAAAGAAGTCATTGAACGATGATAACCTAATTACATCTCCAAATCCACCTAAAATAATAAACTGCCGCATGTGTGTCTATGGTAGTGTATACACTATGCATATACATATGTTCACACTCCTGAAAAAATTTCAGCAACACGAGAGTTTTCATACTTAGATCATATTATGCCAGTTCTAGTCAGTTTAAACAGCAAAATCTTGGAGTTCTGACTTTATATACAAACCGTAACTTACATATATGCTTAACTCTTAGGTTCAGTGAGTTAGGTGCAAACAAAACCGTTAAAGTATATCCATATCCTTGCTTGACTACAAATAAAATCGATAAAATTTTCAAAACTTCGAACATATTCAAAACATGAAGACAAAAGCTGCGTGCGTTGCATGAAAAGCTATCACGCAAATGAGGAAATTAATTAAATAAATTGAGCGACGAATTTTATCGAGACAACCAATATCAACTTGTACAGGGGACTTGAATTCTTTCAAGATATTTTGTGTAAAGGAAACTACAACTTACAAAATTGTAACAAACAACAATTATAATATATGGCGCAGTAGGCTGAGAGCTATAAGTTTTTTCCCGCATAATTTAACCAAAAGATACAGCGATTACAGAACGCCAGTGTAAATCACCGGTAAGTTTGTTTCTTGCACCCATTGAAATCACTCAATTCAATCTACCGATGCAATAGTTGTCTCTAACTGTCCACGTGCCTACTAGCACATTAAGATTGAAGGTGTAGCTTCCCTCAGATCCCTGAAATCAAACATGCAAAATTGTTAAGATATTGAAGCTTCCATTACCTTTCCTCCTCTCCGTTTTCCTCGACTTGCTAGAGGTGCTGGATCCGAACCAATAACGCGTCCTTTTCAACACCAACAGAGCTAAGAAGAGCGTCGCTGAGATTAGTACCATCAGGGCACATCCTATCCCGAGCCAGTACTGCCACGTCCACGACTCTTCTTCCTCGCGGACAGACGGAAGCACCACTCTTTTCTCGGCTACCAACGCCGGCGTTCCCCGCGTCTCCATTACTCTTGCCGCAGATTCCGGCACCAAACCTCTCGATAGCGGCGTCCTGGGCCGCTGCACTTTGCGGTACATCCCGTAACGCTGCGTGGGCGTAGTGGCCGTCTGTACGCTCGGCGTCGACCAAGACCTCTGGTACTGCGCGCGAAGGCGCTTCTGCGGCTTTGGATGAGGATGCCTCATCCATGACCAGTCGATTCCTAAAGACGAAAAGTTGCCGCATTTTGTGTCCTTATGGGGCTGGCAAGGGACCACGACGAGGAATGCCTCTGTTGCTTCGCAACGGGTGCAGGGTACGCAGTTCTGCCGGATCGTATCCCAGAAGGTTTCGCCGGCGACGCAGGGTGCCGGAAAGGAGGAGGCGGGGTGCGTCCCGGAGAGGGACAGGAGAAGCAGGAGGAGGGCGGGGAACGCTGCGGAATATTGGAGAGGAGAGCCGTGGGTTGGGAGCATCACTCCTGGAAGAGAAGAATGGACCGTTAGAGGGAAAACAAAAGGCAGGATACAGAGAGGTATCATCCGTGGAAAATGAGAGACGAGACTTAAAAGAATGTATTAATGGGAGGAAACAGATACCAAGTATTGTCATTGTTGAGGAGCGGGAATCCTCGAGTCAAATCTCCGACTAACATGAGTTAATCAATGGATTAATTGATCCGTTGACAGTTAATGAAACAACATACGCTTTCAAGAAGAATTTATGGCAAGGAAGCGAACATCATGGATATATTAAATGAATTTTCGACACGCAGTATAACTTATGCTTTATCTTGCGAAGCATTAGTCCTAGGAAGCGTCAATTCAACACCTTGATTAGAACAATTAAAGCAAAAATATATAATTAATCATGTACTAAGCATCAGATTGTAGAGACAGACTGGGTAAGAATAAGACCAAAACTAAAAGCATTAGATAAATATCTAATAACTTAAATGGTTACAAAAGGTTATGAGTTTAACATGTAACCCAAAATGGTGGAAAATTCAGCATTTAACGGAGGAATAACGAGTGTCAAGTGAAAATAACTGAAAGAATCTTTTCCAAGCACTGCCACTTTAGATATACTGGTTTCGTTCCAATTAATGTTTGATTCACCTTCTAATTCCCACCATCTTAACATTGAGGATGTTCAGCCATGATTTGATGAAGACATTTTGGACTTTGTAAGCGTTACTTATAATAACTGATAATGAAATACATATATAAGGATTAGTCCAACCTTGTTGCCATCAAGCGTGAAAAAGGGCAGGTGATCGCAAAAAGTATAACCGAGGACAACATAACGACTGCATTAAAAACATACTTATATATATCTTTATAAGAGCTTCGAATCGTCAGCAAGGACATTACCTACAAGTTAAAAGATAATGATTACATCGATCCTTTAACAATGCAGTGGATGAATGACCTCTTCATACATTTTTTCATCTAGGTAGCAATAACGCTTCTCAAGTAGAAACATTACACCACCACAAATCATGAATGCGAAATTCTTCAAGTGGTCTTCACTCTTTGCAAGCGATCTCACGCTGAACTGAGCCGTTGGTTGGGGAAAAGTGACAGCTTGCTGGTTAGAGTATAGTAAAACCCTGACTTAAGTAAAATTGGAGTTACGCGGTTCTTGACTTTCCCAAAAATCTCGATTGGTGTCTGAAGGAAACTTTGTCCATTCTTTTCAGAAACGAGACGGAAAAAGGCCAGAAACTGATCTCGCAGGTCATATGCTTGAATTTACTATCAATCTTGCCAGAAAATTAGATTTCGAAGTCAAATATGATGATATCAACGAACTGATGGATTCACATAGGAGCTGACAATCGTTGAGTACAGATAAGTGAGCAAACATTACTGAAGGATGTGACACTTCAGACAAGAATCCATCAGAAAAGTATATGCCAATAAGAAGTTTGACAGTAGCTCTTCTCTCGATCGATAAAGGAATACAAATATAAGAAAACACAATAATAATAACTCGTCTTTATTTATGGGAGAGATTGAGACTAATTAGTCTCTTCTTACATCTAACCCTTATAGTCCATAGTCTCCGTAACAGATCGAATTATAGCAACGAAGCAAGGAATAAAAAATTATTAGCTACGAATAAATTCTTTGAAAGAGATAAGACATTGCGTCATCAGACGAGTTCGTGAGATTTTATGACACCATTGACATCGAAATTACTTCGTAACTCGTTAAGTTTTTTTAATATTTGTACTGATGTTTATAAATAACTTAAACTTTTATCGAGTATTATTCTTATAAAATAGTTTTTCTGTTAGCCCTTAGCTTCAAATTAACAAAATTGTATGTATTTGTATGCAAAGTTGTAACCGACTTACACGAATTCGACTTACGCAATTTTCGTCTGTCCCGCCTATCGCGTTACTTCGGGGTGTAACAGTTCTTGCCCGGAAAGTGGGAGACCTGGATTCGAGTTCCAGTCACTTCGATATTTCTCACTTCTGAATATCCTTGGGTTTCAAAAATTTGCTGCCTATGGCAACCCATTTCAATGAAAGAATTTCATTATTATTATTATTAAGTGCTTCCACGGCTAAGGTCATTTCGTTCATGGGAGCTCCCACCGGGATTCGAACTTGGGGCGGCTTTCACCGATGCCGAAGGCGCTGCCCACATGGCTGACCAACAGCCAGTAAGAATTTCATATCTAAGGTATAATCACATATGTAATGATCATCAGAACCTTATTAGTACGAAATAAAAATGGTCGATAACGAATCAAAAACAGTTCATCGAATAATAACACCAAATTTTCAATAAATAAACTAAAAAGTTATCATTTGCAAACTAAAATACATGTATGAAGCTCTAATACCCCTTAATATGCCATGGGTATAAAAAACTTGAAAGAGCCCCTTTTCCTGATACGTCCAATATACGTCTACAAGCACATGAAATACGAAGATTCTTATGGCAAAATTCCACGGAAACAGGCTACTAAAACAGGACTTGGTATGGACATGGGAGAATAAGACAGTTTGGATTACGTGATATCGAGAACGTAGAGAGAGAGAGAGAGAGAGATCGCTGCCAATAAATTTCCATCGCTATCGAAATCTGCGATCACTCCATGACAGCTTCTTCCAACCGGATAACAAAGGTCTATTTCGTAAAAGAAAGATTTGCTGATAGGAGAATCTTCCGAATATATACGTCATCCCTCAAATACATCCAAGAATGAATGTTAACAATCCTCCGCACATCTGCCCATGTCGAACTATTAAGTTCCTCCAAGGCATATGTTGGTAATCTGTCGTTGCTAGATTTCCGCGATAAAATAAAGGAAATTTATAGAGGAATACACAGATAAATTTTCTGCTTTCTCATAAAGGAAAACATGCTGAATGACTGAGCATCAGGTTGAGATAATCTACTGATGTCCCTTCACGAGCATGATGAATGCGGACACACTGCGATTCCATCATCTGCAAACATTGCAGAAGTGAATCGTCCTAAAAAGGGTGTTCTAACTTACAAAAAGTCTCTTTATTTATTCTCCAGGTTAAATTTTGGCGAAATTTTTCGCGAAATCTAAAGAACAAACGAGACAGTCCTAAGCGAGGGAAGTGTTTCACAAGATAGAATATATGATAAAATTGTGGTACAATGAATAACTACCGTGAAGATGATGGAAAATTCATGATAATACATACAAATTTAATCTTCACAATATACCGATTAAAATACGCGATTTATATTGATACTATTTCCGGAAAACAGCATGAGACTGCTCTGTGTGATAGTTCAAAGAGTAAAACAACAGCCCACGAATAGGAAGATCCGGGTTCGTGTCCGAGCCTCGTGCGGCTTTTATCACGTTCGTTTACCTTTGCGTTTGTTCGTTTATCCTGTGATACACAGAGAGCTCTAACCTCCATTTCTCTTCAAACGTTTGTCCACATAACACGTGGAGATGGCAACACAAACATCAATTAATTTTTAATTTTTACAGTCATAAAGTAAATGCTTGCTGGCCACCAAAATATTTGTATCTAGACCACATTGCAATGTTTAATACATATTACTAGTAAACTACCCCGACAAGCACAATGGAACTTAATTTATTTTTAAATATCTACTATCGTAAAATAGATATTATTATTGCATAAATCTAGTCCTCCTAAGTATGATGGGGTCATTTATATGTCTATGATAATTTAATATATTTGTAACCGGTATAAACTTAGAATAAATTTGCTCAGCATTAAACGCATGCGGGAACGTTTTTTGCAATTGCAAGTATAGAATCAATATCCTTAAAATTTTTATAATTTTCAACTATTGATTAGTGAGTAAAATTTGATCATACTCTAACCGTCAATTCCCCTTTTAAATTACTGGCGAATACTTGACGAGTAACAAATTTAGCTTGGCATCAAACATCAGGTTTTCATATACTATATATAATTGTAAGTCTATCATGACTGAACACGCATCCTAATTCTTAAATAAATACTAAACAGTTAACTTTAGTCAAAGAACTAAGCAGAATTCCAAAAAATTACATACTCGATTTATTTGATGATTATTCAATTCGTGAGATTTACATAAACTCACATATTTCGTTAAAAATCCGTTCGCCTACAAAATATCTCTCGTTTTATTATCATAATATCTTCGTCATCATGATCGTAATAAACGTAAACTAACATAGAAAATGTCCTGTGTTGATTATGAAATAATCCTACATGGCCGTAAATTTGTCCGTTGACTTGCATATCGTATTTAGCATGCGCTGGAATCTCAGAAAATTGCCAACTGTTCATAAATTCTGTCATTAGTTCCTACTATTAATTCTATATGAACATATAATCCCACAAGTTTACATAGCATTACCAAATTCCTCGAATTTTTCATCGAGAGATGATTGGAAGATCACGAAATCGTGGTCATAAATGACGGAATCGAATTCGCAGGTGTGAATTGGCACCCAAACATATTCTTTTGCTGGAGGAATTCTTCGCCATGCACCTCTAAATCCTCCGGCAGAAGATGATGCAAATGATAGTGTCGCTATGAGGTTCCTTAACAATGTCGATGGCTGAGACAAAAGGGTCTTGGACGAGGGGTGTGGCTGCAGACAGCGGCAGAAAGAGTTGGTTGGCGCCACGACGACTCGGCGAAGACACCACATATGAAATGCATTGACTTCCAACAGTTAACCACCAGATTGAGCGCAACTGCATGCGGGCGCCGTCGAATTTCAATTGACTCGCAATCGGAATGCTGAAGAGAATTTTAGCCAACTAATTAAAATTCGACAGATGTAATTAATATGAAGACAATAGAGTAAATCTCCGCTAAAGGATTGGGATCCGTATTCGGAGATAGGACTTCTAATTACACGTAGTGCAACTGATTGCAATTTGGAAATATAAAAGTATAATAATTATGTTACGGATTAATTATGGGTGAGATACTGTACTTTTTATTTCGCATTCTTATTTCCATATTCCTGCAACTTTATTTTGATGAGATTTATTTCTTTTATCATTTGGCAAAGGATCAAATATGGATCTTTCGTTTATTTTTCTCATTCATTATGCGTGATTCAGGTTGTGGTTATAAGAAAGCTACTGAGGAATGGGTGAAAATGGCACTCATTTTGATCACCCCGTATTGAACGCAATGAAAAGTCTTAAGGTCATTGTGCTTCACTTAGGTGAACATTTTCCATTTTTAGCATTCTAGCTTAGAGAAGGAAGCGATGGAAAACTACCTCACTCCTCATCTTGTCAAGCTGCCTCATCCCCTCATCGAAGCATTATGTAGTTAATGCTGGAAGGGATGAGGATCCAACCAGCCTTCGGGCTGATGACAGGCATTTTCCTGCAATTATAAATTTGGTCACCTCCAAGTTATTCACCGAGGAATTTCCTATTATTCTCACAGTGTATGAGTTTACCGTTGGAGGGATTATGAAAATTTATGTCCATAGCAGCTTCATCTCTTTATGAATGGGAAGTCTGTACCAAGCCTTTGTTGAAGAATAATTAAAATTGCATAACGCTTTAGAGGTACTTGATAATACGATGGTCAGAATGAAGCAGGGAACTCCGCTTAAAATCGAATTCAATGCGAGAATCCTAATAAAATGGAAAAAGAAACATTCATTTGCGCATAAAAAATATGCATTAACGATGGAGGATTAAGAACTCCTAAAATTGTCACGAATAAGGATGAATAGATGTGAAAAATGGCGACATGACTCTATTTCCCTCATAGAATTCAGAGTTCTGAATATATATCAAGTCACATTTCACAAGAACAAAAGCCATTCCGATTTAATAACATTTTTTTCACATAATCAAATCACACTTTTACAAGTCATGATTTTAATGGAAAACAAGTTCAACTTTTCCGGATGATAAAAGATGAATATTTATTTTATCTTTTAGAATTTCATAATACGTTGCATTAAAAAATCACGGTTACTTATATATATTCGCCATTTTTTGTTAGAAAATTTGTCTCTGCAAATATTGAATTGATAATTTTAGAAGGATTGAATCCATCCCTCATATTATTTCTCGGAAGTCAACTCCCAGACCCGATACCGTGTAATAGCGACATAAAATCATAGTTCGCAAAGATGCTGCCTAGGTGTAATTACGCTGTGAGGATGACAAAATTGTTCCTACTGATATCCTGCGCAAAAACTGTATGATTATGTAAAAATTTAGCTACTTCTTTAATCCACACCTTTTTTTCCTATGTTCATTGACGAATTCGAGAGCTCAATTATTTTCAAGTTGATATTTAAAGATAAAATTGGCCAATAGAGAAAAAGTAAAACATAAATTAACGAGATTTCAGAAGTGCACGTGGTTAATTAACGGATATTCTTGTTCCTGGATTGAAATAATGTCACCCATAAAATCTTTAAGGTTTTGTAACAATTTGGAAATATCTATGCTACTCTAGCAAAATCTTCTTTGATTATCACTCTAATTCTCAATTCAAATGGTTCAAAGAGACTGATTTGGATCTCTGTAACGCTTATCTCTTTAATTTTTTATTGTTTTATTATTTAAGTTATTGATTAAATTTTTTGATCAATTTTATTATCATTATTGTTGGTCGTCAACCGTAATTGGCCTAGTGCTGAATGGTGATGTATTACTAAAAAATAAATAAATTGTAGCCAGGTAAGAATTACATTCAAAGACACATAGGAAACGTAAGAACCTCCTAGAAAAAGATACCAACCAAACGTAACGACTAATACTCTAGTAGCCCACTAGCACAGTCTTGCGAGGGTTCATAGTGTTAGTATCTACTGAGAAGAAATGGGAATTCTCGAGCAGAGATAGACCAAGCACCGAAGAGTCACAACCCAGACTCTTCAAGGTCTCCAATCAAGCACAGAACCAAGGCCTACGACTCCTGAGCTGGCAAGATATCTTTCCACAACCGAGAATAAGCACCCACGCTCATGAAGGAACTACCTTCTCAAAATCCCTGACGCAACATAAACATCGGCCCCTTCGTATCACTCGCGCTTTTGTGTACACACATCAGCGACCGCACTCTTGTAAATAGAAGAAACTCGCCAAATGTCACGTGCAACCATGGAAAGGAATTAGAAGATACTTAAAGAGAGTAAAAATGCGCCCGGCCCGCTACGAAACAAGAATCAATTGACAGATTGAGAGAGCAAATAGAAGGTGCACCATTCACTGATCATCGACTACAATTATGCAGAATATTGTGAGAGAAATTAATGGATTTCACGTTTACGTGGAGTAAAGAAATCTCCAATGATATATTTACAAAGCAAAACGAGTAAAGAATAACTGGAATAAGTTATTGATGATCACCTGGAAAGAGGAATTAATATCAGATACAACTCTTCGCACGTTCCAATGTTTTGGAAGACGAAAGACAATAATATTTCGTGCTGAACTGAACTGAAATTCGATGAATTAAAGCAGAGAATCTCAGTATCTGACAATTGTAGAAAGGGGTTCACAGCGAGCAGATTCATAAACATTTTATGAAATAAATTGATGTGCACGTGTGACAAATAACAAGTGAATAGAGGAGGAGATAAAGTACTCCCTATAGTTCATCAGATGAAAAAAGAATGTAAATTAAGGAGATAGTATTTCATATTGATACCACAACGAGCGAATTCCCCCGAGGAAGATACCAGATTTCACTCTAATTTGCCTCGCATTCTAATGCTTCAAGTGCTACACGTAATGCTGTGAGGTAACTAATTACTTCAAGAGGGTAAACATAACAATACGAAAAATTCTCATTCTCTGTCGGTTTTCTTTGGTGTAGAGTGAATAGAACAAACTGAAGGCCAGAATTGTTGTTAAGGTTCAATTCAAACCAAAGCTATCCCGTAGGAAAAAGGTCTACGAACTAGCGAATGAAAGAATTAAACAATCTAATAAACGGAATAATGCCGAAATCTACGTATAACAATATTGCTTCTCATAAGCGATTTTAAATTTCGTGCGAAATACACGAAATCGAAAATTCGCAGCATAGATTTCCCTAGATAGAGATCGTAAAGAACGAAAGACGAAGGAATAACTCGCTAAATTTCTCAGTAAATTTCCAAAAGATGTCCCATCGGGATCATTTGAAATTTAAATGAGCGCATAACTTAGCACATTTAAATCAGTGTCGGACTAGACGTACTCTGTGTTTTATTAGGCTACATTTCATTACAGCTGGTCCATTCTTCCTTCGTAAGAGAGCGAGACAATGGACGGGTACCACGGAGACTTCAACGCCCCTATTCAAATAACATTTCCGGCTCATTTCAAGCCCTTGCGAGATGAGGGAACGACATTTGCCGAAGACGGATGAGACCTCGCCGGAAATTAAACAAAGGCAGAATGTGGAAGACATATTTCACAGAAGAATAAACGAAGATGGAGAAATTGAGCCTTCACAAGAAGAAAAGGTTCCGAAGAAACAATAAATCTTAATTCCACAAGTATTAAATTAGGGGTATTACTCTCTGGGTTGTTTTTATGATTTCTTGGCTGTTATAATAAAGAAAACTGGATAAAATTAGCGATTCTCAAGATAAGGTGGGAAGCGGAATACTACGAGAGAAATAGAACATCACATCTGAATAGTACTCAGCCTGAAGGTTGGTTTGAACCTAAATACCTCTACCATTAGGTACCAAAGCTTCTGGAGAGGGAGTGAGGTATAATATGGGTAGTGAGGTTGTTTGCTCTTGTCTTCTATCTGAGCAGGAATTATCGATAATAGTTCCCTAAAGCGCAACACAATGACCTTATGAATAACAATTTTCATTACACTCAATGAGGAATGAGCAGAAGGAATACAGTATCTCTCATGCCATAGTGGCTTTCATACCATCACTGCTAGGAACATGACAGCAGTAAAACAAACAGAAAGTCTGAAAGAAAGTATGAACACCAAAATCTTAAATATATATCATAATAAATTATAAACGCAATTACAATAATAAAACGAATGTTATTTGAGCATTTACTCCGTTATCTACAGTTCCTTGCCTTTTTTAAAAAAAATATTTTATGTGCAACGGGGAATTAACTTCCATCTGCCATAATCGTTCAAGATTTCTCTTTTCTTATTCTTTTGTATCTCTTTCTCTTCGTGTACAATATAACTAATGTAAGATAAAGTTAAAATATAACTCTCGGAACATCCTCGTAGTAAAGGGTCCAATCTTTTACTCAAAGGAAATAAACTTCATTTAAAAAAATACTCCTAATGCATCCTAATAATGGTTTAGCCATTCATCGGGTATAGCTTAAGATCATGCACATACTTTCATTGAAAGATTCCGTCAATTCAAACAAAAAGTCCTACAATGGCCTACATATAATCGATTAGGGAAATAGAGTAATGGTGAATGCACCTCCTGCCACACGCCGAAAGGCGGCTTGCAGGGCACTTACATAGACAGAAAAAGGAAATTTTAGAGACATTGATATCTCGGTTATTAAAAATTGTCTGTATAAAACTATGCCGCGAATTGACGAGAAAGCATGGCTTAGAAACTTGGGATGCATTTGTTTTCTGAGAGTTTTTTTTATATTTATCATATTTAATACACCTATTAGAGCGATTGCCAAGTCGTTGTTTGTATTTCCGTCCCTGTTCTCTAATTCAAGTTTAATTTTCTCCACCACCCTTTTGTTGAGTGATTTTATAGTTAGAAAAGGAAACCTTGAAAGTACTTATTCCACATTTTATTAATTCAGGAATAAAAAAATCGGGATATAGGGTTTGATTAAATAAATAAATCTTGTGAAAAAAGCATCATTCGACATTTCCTTTCCAATGTGCATCCACAACACCTGGCCTTATTCTGTGAAGATTTTAAAGCGTTTGGCGCGCAAAGGAGAATTTCTCTAATGATAACAGCCATTTCGATAAAGTCGAGGACACAAACTGAACATCAAAGATATCTACAGGAAACTACAAAGAAATCGTAGTAAGGGAAATTGGACGCGGAAAATTACGTACGCAAATGTACGCTTACCGGTGTTGGTAACATGCCAAATAATGCCCATGAAGGTTGGTAATAGAAGATCGACATACGTAACTTGTTAACGGTTATAAGAGTTTTCGAAGGCGATGAATGAAAGGTTTTGAGTAACGTGGGAAGGGGTCCAAGCGGCGTGGCGGAGGAAGTGACAGATGTTGAGATAGGAGGGTATGTTGAAAGAGTTTATCCAATGCGGAATGGTAGGAAAGAGAGAGGGGAGGAGGTAAGGGATGAGAGACGAAGATAGATAAGGGAAAGGATAAAAAACGAAATAAAGGACCATTGAGAAAATCCCGAGAATCATCACCGACTTTCCGTTTCCTTCGTCTGATGAGAAAGACAGCAATAGGTACTCCGAGGGATTGCTTCGTAATGCAATTAATAAAGGTCACTGGAGGAAGAGCTAAGTTGTACATAAAGAAGAATAGTTACAAATCAGCGTTTTGCTATTTCTACAGCCATGATAAAACATCATCAGAATTGATTACTGATAAATAAACTATCGGGAAACACGACTAAATTTACCCTGCAAATGGAATGCCGAGAACCGAGAGTTAATTACGAGTTATTTTATACTAAACACAAACTTAAGTCTCACAGAGACCTCAAATGGACCTGCTTACAAAGGTTGCATTGTTCGAATAGAACAGGTCCAGAGTAAACCCGTACGTTTTGTTAAGAATTGCCGCGAAAAATCGATGAAATGAAGAATAAAATATTTTCGGTATCCAACAAACATGAGTTTATATCGCATTTTAGATTTATGGTAAATAGACCATAAGGTAACAATCGTAAACGGATTTTTCAAATAATTTTGCATATTCCCATTATATGATCTATTCCCCAAAGATTTTAGCTTCTGATTATATTAATCCCAATACCATTAGAATCTGTCAGGATTAGTATATAAATCACGGATATATGTTCCGCAAATCCAAAAGGATTAAAGTTTATTTTAAGTCGCGTGGTTGTTATTCCGCGCGAAATTTTTCATCTTTATTTTCTGAAAGTAGAAGAAAAACTGGAGAAAGTCTTTCCTTGGCTGACTTTTCACTGCTAGGAATAGAGTAGTATTTAAGTTAGTTAGGCCCCATCTGGAATATGCATCAAGTATATGGGATCCGGCGGACGAAACAAGCACCCGTGAACTCGAGAAAGCATGTATGTACAATGGAAAGCGATACGTTTTGTTAAAAAGTGCGACGACAAAAAAGCAAGCGTTACCAAAATGCTCTCAGACGCAGGTTGGAATTCTTAAAAGATAGGAGATTAGAAGCTAGATTGCGACTGCTTGATAAATTTAGGGAAAGTACATTTGCGGAAGAGGTAGTCGATATTATACGACCCCCCTGCTACCTTGGGCGATCCGACAATGAGCGACAAATAAGAGAAATAGATGCTAGGACGAGTCGTTTTAAGAATTCATTCTTCCCGCGAACGATACGCGATAACAACAGGTTAAAAATATAGTCCGAATCCTCGGTGTTTTCACCCCCTGCCACACGCCGAATGGTGGCTTGCAGGGTATTTATGTAGATGTAGTATTACAGATTTATCATGGGACACTCGAAATTCAGGTGAAGAGGTAAATAAATGCATGCACCCCTAACTGAATGAAAAATTGGTTTAAAAAAATAAGCAGTAAAAGTTATTTCCTTAAATAATAATTCCCTTACATTTTGTCGCTCCAAGATAGTATGACATCCTTAAAAAAATATTCTAAGCTTAAAGCAGCATGAAACAATCAATTTAAATTATTTAATCTCGCATGAAATTTGGATAGGACAAAACTCATCAGTGTTCTATCACATTATGAAAAGGAAACGAGTTCTGGCCATAACATCAGTTACTAAAAGATGACTGACGTTAGACATTCCGTTGTTAAGGACGAATTCCGTATTAGTGTCTCTTCAACTCCTTAACGCTAGCTCGAAGATAAACCCCTAGCTAACAAATATTTGATTTTCTGGAAATTTGCTTGATTATTCCTAGTTATTCATACGTCATGAACCATATTACTTTGGAAACATCTCCATTTTATATAAATTGCATTTGGAACGAAAAAAATAATATTAGCAAACAGGCTTTTGAAATTGCATTAAACTCGGCAATCGTACGAAGGCGAAAAATGAAAACGTACACTATGTTACTCCGCTTTAAATCAGATACTTTCCATTAAAATTATATTTGTGAAACAAGCACACCAAACGTATTGTCATCAGTTAACCTATATGGACATTTAATTATGGTGGTGTTTGTATGTATTTTATCACACGTTAAAGCTCTCTGTAACTCAGAAACGGTCCTGTTAACATTATCTTAGTGAGAAGATTATTTCAATCGTCTTGTAATACATGACAGAGGAAGATTATCTCATTAATGGCATTAATTTACCGGCTACTCATCCAATGCTAATACAATTCAAAGGGTCATTGCGCTGCAATATGGGGACTTTTTCCATTCATAGCATTCTGCCTCCGTAAGGAAAGCAAAGGCAATCTAAACTGCCGCACTCCTCATCTTGCCTAGCAAGCCTCACTCCCTCTCCAGATCTTTTGGTAGCTACTGATCAAGGATTCAAGATTCGTACCGACCTACAGGCTGAATACTGTCATAAGATAACTCACAAACATTTTTAAAATAGTCATCATGAGCTGAGGAATGTCTTAATTACGATTGATTAGGGTCTATTAACTTCTCCAAGATATTTAAAACAAAAAAGTTCCACTTCCTCCGGCGGCGAAGCTATATATATATATATATAGTAAAGCATACAAATGCTTAAACATGTGTTAATTGGGTTCAACGTACTGGAATCGAGGACGGCAATATATGAGCATTAGGTTCACTTGTGCATGCGGTCGGAAAGGTGGCTATCAATTCTGATCTGATCGGCTCTTTAAGGCACTTTCTAAAATACTACTTTCACGATGCATGGCTCCCATTTAAATGGTACTTTGGAACGTAATGGAGGAGCTCGACGTCACTGCCACGCGGTAATTCAGGAGTTTCTCCATGAGAGTGAGTATCGAACTTAAAAAAAAATAGCGTTACATTATAGCCACGTGTGCTTGCACCATTGTTTTCTGCAGTGGTCGTATTAGAGTTTTCCAAGAATCCTGGCAATATAAATTAATTGAAATTAATGATTCATTTCCTTGATTCAGCTGAAAAATTGTAGCTACAAGATCAATTTATATATCGTTTTAATATAATTGATTAATGTTCTCCTTATTAATTAGAACTTATTTTGGCTAAATAATTAGTTCATTATTGAATTAATTTCGCTAAAAATATTAAATCATAGAGTGATTAACGGTAAATTATTGATCTAAGATTGTCTTATTTCTCTAGGATAGATAACTTTACTCCAAATATCACACTTGTTAGAAAGCCAAAATTATAGAAATTTCTGCACTAAATTAGAATACTTTGGGTACCGAAAATGTTCACATGTTCATTGAGTTATTAACCAAATTCAAAGCTCTTAAATTCATGCTAAAAATTAAATTCAAATTTTAAATTAAATATTTCTTCCATTAACAATTATTTTAGCTAATACTAATATTCAATTTACTATTTAAATTGAATATATTTCTCTCCCATAATTAATTTAATTTTGCTTATTCTTGATAATTTCGCTCTTTAAACCTTATTTATGATAATTATTATCGCTAAATATCGAATACGACTTATGGCAATTTGGAACTTAGCATGGATTAGCCAGCAAAAAAGGAGTTTATAATTGAGCAGATTGATTAAAATTTCATTTGCATCACGCATAAGAGATAGAGGTAAAATATTATAATGTTTCCAACAAACAGATAATTTAATTAATAACAGGTGTTATAAAAACATAAAAACATAGGTAACATAAAAACCCATGAATCCCTCTTTTTTTCTAATACTTATAAATTACCCGTGCTGAAAAAAGGTAAATGCCAAGTATCCGCTATTTTTTATCTAAACGGCAAGAAACTTTCAGGATATATAAATTGCAGACAGGTTTATAATTCCAGCAAGAAAATCGCAATATCGGGAACTACAATATGTCAGAAGTATCCAGCCGGCCTGTCATATTCCAACCAACTTCTTTCTTCCTATATTCGTGATATAAGCTTTCCACAACTGCACAATACAGAATGTAGCTTCTCTAGCTCAAACATTCGGGACCGAAATAAGGTAACAATCCCGATCTTTCAGGGATGACATCACGCAGTCACATTTCACGGCCGAGAAATCCGTTCCTTATTAAGATAACGCCGGCAGAATAGGAAATCATCGACTCCGGGAAGAACTACCCTCAATGGAGTAACAAATCACGCACCTGATTTGGAAAAGGGCACCTCCACGTCCCCCTGTAAGATGACCCGACAGAGAATCGAACTCTGGTCTCTCCCTCAACCCCTCTTCGCATCTCATTTGAAGACTTCCCTCTGAAAATACCACGACTGATGCCCTCCGACCCACGACTGACGGAAAGCGGAAGGAAGGCTTACAGTAAAGGAGAGGCGCAGCAGGAATTTGTCCGCGCTATAGAAAGAAACGTGGGGGCAGAGGAAGGGGCTTCACTTCCCACGTCACCTCCCTTACTAAAAACTCTCGATCCATTGACGGATGCAAACATTACACGTCCTTCGATCCCGCGAAACACGTTCGTTTTGTCTTACGAGACCTTAATTGCATTGTGAGGATTCCCGCTTAACGTCGTCCCGCATAACGTCGCCACGAGACCCCACGGTCATCGCCGACATATAAATGCACCCCAATCAACGAGCATAAGCTATTTTGATGCTAAAACGAAACTGGCTCGTACGTACATTCGCCACCCCCGTTGAAGTCTCCCCGGTCATCACCACATGAATGCAATCATCCATGAATTGGAGCTAAACCTAAATCTCTTTGACCTTCGCCCTACATCGATTGGCATTAAAAACAGGAGAACGTTGGTGATTTCTGACACAAATTACTTGAACGCCATGAGGAAAATTTATTTAGCAGCGATTGTTAGATAGCGAAAACGCGCCACCCACGCCTTCGGTCACAACAAAAAGTCACCGATGCTTGGACCGATTTCAAAGGCAATTTCTTCAAAAAATGCCACTCGCGCGAAAAAAATCGACGTCTTCGGTTATTGAAAGGAAAAAATCCTCGTAAAAACGGCAAATTGACCCTCCAAGACACTCATTTTCTCCTCTCTATTAACTTCCAGATATCTCCACTTCCATTTATCACTCGCAATAATCACTTTCTGCTCCTCCTTCGAAATTCTCACGGAATATGATTCTGTGTCAATCAATATGACTATATCCAGAAGGTTTCACTTGGATCGGATGCGACGCAGCCCTTGATATACAACTAGGGTACCCACTTTCCCGGGGGGAAAGGACTCCGGGCTCTATAGAAGAGATCCTAAGAAAGAAACATACGAAAAGTTGTACATCCACCCACCTGTTGCCGTAGCTCTGATAAAGCGGCGCGGTAAGTCGAGAAGGAAACGGGAGAAAGAGAACGGAAGGGCGACGTAGCCCTTGGAGGCGCGGCTGCCCCCGGCAGGCGGGTGCATGGCGGTGGCTCGGCCGGCATTCCAATCCAGATTTGAGACACTACTCACAACCTATCACACTTCTTTGACGAAGACGCGACTACTGAAGACGAGAGACCAGCAGGAGAGAAGCGTTTAGGGCATAGCCCGACTAGTGGCGCTAGTTGGCGGTCTTTCTGTTGATGTTGTGGGAAGGAGTGGGTGGAGGTATAGACGCGCTCCCGCCGTGTGGAAAGGTAAGAGATGAGCTGATCGGCGGACCTGTCTTCAGAGAAAGCCAGCTTGACCAGGCGCCCTTCTTTCATGGCAGAGATTTTTTGGGATGAAAACTAAAGAAGGTGACCGAATTGACCGCGGGATTGCCTTTACCACGTGACCGACACCTTCCGCAGTATCAGGGTCTCATGGGCAACGCAACAATTACATTCTTGTAAACAGATGATATTTTTATGCGTTTTTATTCCGAGAAATACATCGTAAACAGCGACGCTTAAAAACCTGTTTATGCAAGAAAGTCTTCCTAATCCGCTTGGTTTCCAGTAGTTCTTAATGCTATTTCCTTACATTTTACATACCCTTAAGTTTTCGAGGCACTTTAATTTGATCTTAAAATCGGAATTTTGTCATTAAAATTTTTAATCCTCATTTAAAAGATTTCTTTATTAATGCAAATTCTAAGTAATTCTAACAAACGTTTATAAGGAGTAGCGAAGCTCGAGATAATGCGTGTC
The DNA here is from genome assembly GCA_000376725.2 of Ladona fulva. NCBI lineage: Eukaryota > Metazoa > Arthropoda > Insecta > Odonata > Libellulidae > Ladona > Ladona fulva. The sequence goes on from KZ308165.1 coordinate 1,581,519, forward strand.
GCGAAGAGGTATAGGTTGAGATCAATAGCCAAAGAGCGAGAGAACCAAACGTTTGATGCACATACAAGATAAAATAGCTGACGGCTTAATTTAAAACCCAAACAAGGATGTCGAATTCACCAAAAGTTGTCGACATAACAAACACTGCTCTAATGCGCCAAATAACTTCAATTTATTTATCCTTTTCCATAAATATATTTTCACGTTTTGAAATAAAAGAAATCAATACTTCTAGCAATAGAATTCTGGAGATGATGAAGAAAACTGAATCTCAGAAAATTGTCAATAACCGCATATATAGATAACCTAAAATTCGATTTTCAGTTTTCTCATTCAAATTTCACTAGCTGGAGAATGTGTAAGAGGTTATTCAAGTTATAAAATACGACGTTCAAACTTATTTTTAACTATTAATATGATGAGAAATATTCTTTCAGATAAAATATGAGTTGCAGAGAAGTAAAGCAATCCTAATTACTATCAGAAATTCAACCAAAATATAGCATAAGTTGAGAAGAGTCATCTTTCCCATATGTTAAATGGTTTAGCTTTGATAAATTGAATTTCCCTAATCTGCCTAAGATTTCAATAATTTTAGCACATTTAAATTTATATGTACTTATCATTAACTTCACTTTATGCATTACAACATTAACAAAGTTTCAATAACTTGTTCAAATCTAGTTCGACCATACGTCCCGTTGATAATACCCTATGCAATTTCATGACCAGAAAAAATCAATTACCTACCTTTGTCATTTTAAAATTCTTCAATGCTGTCAAAGAATCGTCTAACTTGTTTAAGTGTTTCCAGGAATGTCGAACATTTTCTTCGCCACCTATTTCGCTATATTTCATATTGATCGACAATCTTAAGGATGAAAAAAAAACCCTGGACTTCTCTTCACAGGTTTTCAGATATATATGGGAAGGATAGCTGTTATTACTCCCTAAATTTTAAGAGCATTGTTCAATTCAACCTGATCCATCATTTGTCCTTATCGGCGCCAGTTGAAATGAAGTGCGTATTAAGGAGTATCACATGGATCACGACTACACCCGTGACATCTAGTGGAATTCAACTCAACTATATTCCACAGCTATATCCTTTTGAAAATTTCTAACTATAAAAAATAGTTCCAAATCTGTTTTCTATGCCATAGAGAAGGTATCGGCATCGGTAACTCACGACCCTCGATCATATCTGGCCCAGTACTGTTCCAGAATCGTCTGAAAATTATTTTTTGTTATAGGTGAATTATTAAATCAAATGCCTTTCTTATAAGGCTTGCAAAAGATATTTTAAATTTCTTAAAAACACGTGGAAGAATTTAATTTCCAAAAAGATTGGGTCTTCAAAGGTTAAATTACACATTCTGGCCAGTAATCAGAATCAGTTGCCTATGCCTACTATAGAGAACAAACGTGATCCATTTGTATCTTACTTGTGGTCATTCTTTCTGTTGTTAGGAAGTGAAACAGCTCAATCATTCTTTCAATTTTATAAATAGATAAACTTTCGGTAAAAATATAATTTGGATTAATAAGCATGCATACAAAAGAAAATTTTCCAGTTTGAGCTTCCTTTCAGCAGGGATGAAATTCTATTTCACAAAATAACTTTATAAAATGTTCAAATTGCTTAAATATTGTATCATAAAGTGGAGTTAGAGTAAATTGTTCATAAAATTCATCATATGTACATACTTGACAATGTTTGAACAATAAATATAATAAAACATCTATCAACAGAAGGCATCAAGATCAGAATATTTTAAGCATTATGAAATGGAGACCTTCAGCACTGCATCTCAAAATTTCCACTTTGACATGTGCCTTTTACATACATCCAAATCTTAATCAGGAAATCTAAGAAATCTTAATTCCTTCATATCAAATGCATCTTATTAGGAAAAATAATGTGTACATGAAAAACAATACTTTAAAAAATTAATAAAATCTCATAATCCAAACACTGTACCATAAATGATTCATTCAAATTTTATTAATTTTAAATTATTTTTATTTGCTACTAACAAATCCTACCACCAACATAACAGTGTACAAGGATCTGTGTACAATTCAGCCATATCGAAACTTTAGCTTTTAAAATAAATAAATGCAGAATAACTTAATGGAATGTTTCAAGAAAATGAGTATGGAGATGTAATACACAAATATAAAATCACTTGATAAGGAAACAAAAGTTATTACAAAGAAGATAAACAACATTCATTAGCTCTAAAAGTGGTCTCAATGATTTTTATATTCCAAGAATTCCTATGGAACTAGTTTCAGAACACAATTCCATGTCATCCATGGACTCAAAGTCCCCAACTGGAATGACTCAATCTTGTACCATAGAATCATATACATCATAGTGAAAAAATATTATCTGAATACTAAAATACTAATTAGATTTTACAGAATATTTTAATTAATGAAGGCATATTCCATTCTCTTTATCATTTAATAGAATGAAATATCTTTTTGGTACCATGTAGTTATAACTAAACAATTTACAGGACAAAAGTATTATTCTTCCTATCAGCTGCATAGAATTTTTATTGCATTGAGCATTTCTTATTCTATTTACCTAAATAAAGTGCATAAGAAAACTTTTATAGTATTTATTAAATTACCTTCAGAGCTGTCCTATTATCCACATGATTCCTAGGGTTGTATATATTGGATCAAAGAATTAGTATACAACACAGGGCAATGGCATATGTGAGAAAACTAGTGTTAATTCAAACATCACCAAGATTAATACAGAGTTAACATTAAAAAAAAACCAGACTTTAAATGAAAACTTATGACAACATGGGATATAATAAATTCATCAACCAGAATAGATACATTCCACACTATAAACAAAATGTATTGACAAGAAATGAAACCACAATAGATGAATGACTTAAAAGATGAACAGGCTAAGTGATATCTAATCACAGAAAGTTATCATTTATATTGTAAATTCGATGAGATTACACTACAATAAGGATATGTATTTAAGAAAAAAGAGATATCATTATATTCCCTCTTCCCATGATTTTTAAATATTCCCTAATTGAATATCACACCGCAAATATCCAAATGACATTACCATTAATCACTTATTGATGCATGGATATATGTAGATGACATCTCACTAAACCTGTATTTAAACCAGAACCATTTGTTTCTCATATTCATAGAAGATTACAGGCACAGATCGTAACAAAATAACCCCAACTTTTTTAAAAAGGCTAAAATCAGCAATCACAAACCAACAATTTGTACATTTATGAGAAAATGTGCGATTTTTTTCCATTCGATTACCCTGATTCATAAGGCAATACCTATTAGAATAAGAACCATGGCTTCCTCACAACTGGGTTTTTAAATTTTCCTTAAACAGAAAAATCACCATATGGCATTTTCTTCCAGACAACAAATTATACATGTTTCACAGCTTTTGATAAATATTGTTCATTATTATTGGGGCTTACTATTAAACATAATCCAGAAAAACTGAATTAAAGTGATATTAGATCTTCATAGCTTCTTCACTTTCAAGTGAATCTGAATTCTGAGAGCAATTTGATGTGACAAAAACTTTCTTGGTTATTTCCTGGATTACAGCTTCTATTATTTCTGAGTGTAGCGAAAACGAAATGATGCACAAATCTGTATGTTGTGCTATGATAAACATGATAAAATGAAAACCAGTATGTGTAAAAATGTTTCAAGCTCATTCAATGCAGAGGAAATCTAGCAGTGCCATCACAACATATGCAGAGAAATTATTTGTATATGTCTATAGACAACATGGATGTGACAGCATAAATATAGTCCATTCATGCTAAATATGTAATAGTGACCTCTTGTCTTAAATCCAATCCCACCATATTGAAAAGAATGATTACATTTGAAAAATTCCTCAACTTTAAATCCCATCTCAACTTTAATACCAAGTACCACTCCAACACCATACTCGATGGTTTAATTATTACTCCAAACAAATTAAACAAAATTTTGTCAAAACACGAGGATTATGGGTGAACACTACTGAAGAAACACAACCGAATGAGTGAAGGGAATATCTACATATTCCATAGACCAAAACATCAGCAATAAAAATAATAAATATAAATAAATACTATACAAATGAACAATTGAAAACTCCCATCTTCAGTCATTACTAGAATAAAAATTCTTTTTTTGGATTCTTACTGCAAACAAATTTGCTAGCAATCCCAGCTTTGAAATCCTTGGATGTTTCTTAAATTTACATATACACTGCGCTTATTCCTGTGCTTTTCATTAGTCACAGTTGTCACATTTTCTGCAGCTGCTGGACGGATATGCACCACTTAATAAGTCTTACAATGATCACACTGAACACAACTGGTGCTCCGAGACACGAATTCATAAACAGTAAAAGCCCGCTGAACACTGAAGGGCACAAGAAGTCATACAGATCAACAGTTCAGGGATTTATTCATTTCTCATTTTAAATAAACCCAACGCCCTTCATTTTGGTCCCATTGGGCTAGTCATTAAGGCCATCCAGCCAAACTGTAACACCACAGAGAGAAACACTACAATGTCCCTAACTTTGAGAGACAACACTGGAACAGAACAACTTCAGTCTTTGTAAATGGCAAAATCAATCAAGGACACAAATATTACCAAAATAACATACAATAATACTGGTCAATATGAGAAAGGAAACTGAAAATAAGAGTTGCTTGCAGAAGAAACGTCACAATCGTATCACAATAATTTAGTTGGAATACAAAGGTCCTAACAACTGTTAAGTATCACTTAGCTCACTTTTAATAGATTTAAAAGGTGGATATCATTATCATTTGAATATAAGTAGCAAGTACACATCGTCAAAATTATGATGGAATGATTCTGTTGAATGCATGCTTTTCTTAGGCCTGTGCAGGTCAGCAATATTCTGCTGTGTGCAAAAAATTATAAGCTTCCAAATCACCGCTGTTCTATATGAATGTGTCAAGTAAAAGCAACAATGGTCAGCAGTCAGACATTTTTGTTACTAGCATAAAAGAGCATTGATAATTTAATCAAAAGAGAAAAGTTTCCATAACAGGAAATTAAACTTCTTGATCAGAAATAAGAGGCAAGTAATACAAATGATTCCTTTGATAGTAGATGAACAACATAATGCAGGGATTCTCACATAATTAATCAAATATATTCTGGTAGAAATACCAAGAGCTTAGTGAGGTACAATAATTGATTAGAAAGATAAACCAAATGCAACCTGAATAATGACAGTGAAATATATTAGATGAGACAATTCGTTAACTAATAATGTTAAATGAATCAAAAAGAGGCCCCCAGATAACCAAGTGAGCAACATTTTCAACTTCGGCAAAAGCAGTCCCGGGTTCAATTTCTGGTGGGGGCCCACGAGCAAAATCACCTCAGCTGTCTAAGCACTTTTAACAGTACTACTATGAATCAAAATGAAAAGAAATGAAAGAAATAGATTCCAATATTTCTACTGCTTCAATACTAACTGCCCTCATTGAGAAAAATGAATTATAAAAGATTAAGGCATAAAAAACTGTCAACAAATAGTTATATCAAATACAAGGGTATTATTCTAGTGTATGATTAAATCACCATTCGTAAGCATATGGAAAAAGAGTAAAATTAGATTTTGAGGAAATACATCTAAAAAGGACAGCAAATATAATTGGAATACAGAAGAGAATAAAACTAAAAAGAATTAAACAAACTCCTGCAGAGATCTAAGCTAGATGCATCCACCAGAAAGTAAATATATTTAATATTCTATTTAGTTACTTTTGCTGTATGGTTCATAAAAGCATTATAAAATTAGATTATTCTATTATAATCAGTATCATGAAGACCAACAATCAAAATATGAGAGAGAAATAATTTGAGCTTCAGTGTTGTTGCAAAGAACTGAACTTTGAAAGTGGAACCAAAGCAGATGCAATATTGTTTCAACTTGCATTTGCTAAACCATGTAATTTAACACAAATAAAATATACACACTCCAACAGTACACCTACACAAGACTTCCCTCACTTTAAATTAAACTGAAGTTGTCTAGCAAGCTCAATAAAAAGCTGCAATGTTGTAAGTCAATACAGACTGTAGCCCCATCAATTAGAAGTTCATTTAAGTTACTGGGAATATAGCTACAGCAGACATTATAATTATGCATGTGTTAAGGCATAATTAAGAGATTACTTTGAAAAGTTGACATTGGTAGTTCATTGGTGCAACTGCTCGGTAAAAGCATTAGTCAAAATAGCACAAATGCCATTTTGAGCAGAGCTAGTGTTTGCTAAGCAATTGATTTGAATGTTTGTTAGCAGTGCACGGAATTAATTTATTTGTGCTACAAAGTTCTTTTGCATGAGTTAGCAAGGGTCTTTTAAAGGCCTGAAAAGATTGGCTCAGGTAATCAAGTACATTAATACATGCATACCCAAAAATTAATGCAATGATATCAATTTTTACTTAGAAAAATATGTTTACGCAATTTACGATTGGGGAATTCAAATACATACAAATATATACAACTTTTAAAAAAAGAACTACTGCATAAATTTTTATCATAAATGCAGTTTCCCCTTCCACAGCCTAAGTTTTATGGCTGAAAATTGTAAAAGAATCATTAATATCTATCACAAACTTTTAAAGAATCATTACTTCTTCCTTAGTAATCAAAAGAACTTCTTCAACAGGCAGGGCCAACATACACTACCGATATTTCTGATCCTATTTAACCTTTCCAGAATGTTATCATTCGCATGCAATAAGTGCATTGGTCCCCACACCAACTTCAGATCCTGTTTGACCAAATTATTTGCAAAATTGTTCAATTCTGCTTTCTAAATGAGAAATCGTTTAAAATTAAAGATGATGATTGGCTGTCATAGGTAATGATCTTCAAATGGATTTATACAACTGTTGATTTTATACAATTTTTTATCACACTAGAAAACTTGACTTATGCCCACAGCAGACAGTTGAATTCAATTCTGCTTCTGTTGTGGTATAATTATACCACATAGCAAAAACACTGTCTTCGGTCTGCATTTTTGTCCTCAAAATAAGTTCAGCATTACTGAGTCTTTTTTTTTTAATTTCAGCAAGACTCTTCATAGAGAGCCTTTACAGTCTATGAACTCGGTTTTCAGAATATTCAGCAGCAATAGGCCTTGTAGTATCTAATATATCATCATTCCTCAGAACTAAATTCTCCAAGCACTTTATGTAGCACCAATTCTGAAGAAATTTGATATTATTACTTCACAAATAATTGGTAAGCAAACATATTGTCAAGCTTTTCCTAAAAAACCTATAAAGTGCAATGGCCATTATGTTCATAGTATTGACTTATGATATATGAAAAGTAAGAACATTTTAAAATGTTTGAAACACTACCTACACATTACTTTTTCACTGGAGATTTTAATAATTCTGAACACCCAACTGCTAATTCAAGATAGTAAATTATAAGGAAACACTAAAATCAGTAAGTGCCTGGCATCAAATTTCCAAGAATAGAACTGTAAAGAAAACTTATGTAGGTTTAAGACTGATATTAGACTGAAATCCAACTATGACGTGATTTCACTCAATGATTTCTACACACACTAAGCAAAATATTTCAAAGGGATAAAATTCAAATAAGGAATTCTTGAAATAATCTGAGAATTGAAGGTTATAGCACAAAATTCATGCAACTCCTTCACTCCTCACCTCAGAACATGGTACTCAGATTTTCAGTCAGATTTTCCTTAGAGTAGCAGCCATTGCAATCTTATACCTTCTCTTGAAAAGCTTACTTTAACTTGCTTTATTACAATTATCAGCAGTATTTAATAACTCAAATAACTGCAATCTAGCATTATAAAACATGTTTTTAAGTGTCAGGCTGGTATAAGATACAACTGATGATCATCTGAGAGAGATCAGACATAGATGAGGGATTAAAAATAACACTATCTCTGAAGTTGTTACAGTTATAGCCAAAAAACTAATCAGAAATCTTAAAATAGTATGTTTTGTACAGTCACATTCCTTCAAATACTACGTCACTACTACAAAAACAATGAAAAAGGTACAGAAAATAGTAAATTTTGTTACGTTTTTCTCACCTACTACACTGATCCTGTTCTGCTGTTTAAGAACATATTCTCATCTTCTCACGTTAATCCTTGAACGATACTTCAGAAATATTATTGACCTCTTTGATCTTTGAAAGACACTTTCAAGTGAACACAATAAATTTTAAAATTGTTGCATTAACATTTTCACAATAAAAATATAATTTGGTCATTCGTGAATTTCTTCAATTTTGTACTTGCTTTCTAGATAATCCATCTTTTTCTCAGCAGTACTAAAACCTCTAATTTGACTTTTAATCTGATTCACCAAAAATTAGTTTGGAAAATTTTAGGAGGATATTTCCTACAATGCATAAACATTGATAGAATGAAAAGAAAACTGCTTACATTTTGTAGTTACAATATTTAGCAGTACGTAAGATGCACTCTTTTTCAAGAATTTTGCTAACACTCAAATGTATATATAATTTCCATTATCCAAAATTCCATTTCCAGGTATCCAAAATTTCTGCTTGAAACAAAATAATTACACCACCAAACACTTAGCTATTATTTTGGCTTTCTGAAGATTTTTCTGAGACCAGGCTTGCAACAAAAGGCCAATCAAATAGTTTAAGATATATGGACAGGAAATTCTTCAATGAAATACCAGAAACACAACTGAATATACATAGGATGATATTGATGATGGCTAGCTAGGAAGGTTTCACTAGATTAATGAGCCAATCTGCCTGATTGATATAGCACCTTTATGAAAGGTTATAACATAAATTTCTTGATTTCACAGTCACTATTCTTGAGCTATCCCTGAAAATTTTTCATCCCATATATTTCATTAAAAATTAGGATGAACATGACACACTAAGGATAACTAAGAAAGGTTTTTCCTGGAACATTAAGTTCCTGAAAAATAGTGCATCTTATGTTCTACAAAATATGATACCTGATGGGAACCTAAAAATGTCCATTGATGAGTCAATAATGAAGTCTTGTTTTTACCTCAATGAATGATTTCCACAATACCTTCAATGATTCAAAATATGTACTGAGGTACATGATGATCTACAAGATATAATGCAGCATACTTAGAAGTTAGAAAACTTACAGAGATTTACCGTAAAATTAAACTCATTTTTCGATATATTAAATATATTGCCGTTAACATGAGATTAAAAAAAAAAGACACCAAAATTAACAAAGAGAGGGGTTCATCAAATCTTAACCAGGTCTCTAACTAAAACAATGCAGACTAAATTATATTGATATGTTCCAAGAATCCAATTGCTGCAAATACTGAAAATGATTTGACTAAATATTCCATTTATACTTGATACTCAGAAAATTAATAAAATAAGTTCAGCATACTGAATGATTCGGTATTGGATGAAAAGGAAATTGGTTGACGAGCTCCATATTATGAGTATTCAAATGACTAGCAGATAGAATATGAATCACCAACTTCAAATTAAAAATAAGTTACTCATCCTTTTGAAGCAAAGGATATTTTGGAATTTCAAAAATACTTCTAGATTAATATTTCATAATAATCATTCTTCTATACAAATGGGAAAACCTATAAAAATTGAGGTAAAAAAATCTCTTACGTTCAGCTATTCAAATAATGATTGAAAATTTTAATTCCAAATAAACTATGATAAAATTTAACCTAAAGTTCTTAACTAATAAATTATACAAATTCTCATTTGTCATTCAATGGCTAATAATAAAAAAATCTACATTTATGAAATGAAATAGTTGAAACTCACTGGCTGAAAGAAACATTTTATAAATGTAGCTCACCTTCAGCACAAAAATATCAAAATATATAGGCAGATATTTTTTAAACTTAACTCCAATTAACTTGACATGGAAGCAAAAAATTCTCAGGAATGGAAAAACAAAGTTCTCTTTAATGCAGGGAGAAGTATGTATAGGCAGACGATATTAAATACTGAGAACTATGTTCCTTCGCACTGCAAATTTTAGATACATGCTTATGGTTCCTGTTTGTTAGTCAATGTTCCTAAGCAATATAAGATGAATATAGTTCATTCTGTAATATTGGAGATATTCCTCATCAAAAGAAAGCCAATCATGAGTTTTTCATCGAAAGTAAAAAGGACTACAAGAAAACGTATTATTTTAGACATTATACAATCAAAATTTCATCCTATTACATATCTCAAACATTGCTTATCCTTGTCATAAAGAAGGCCCCAAGAAGTGGAAAAGCATTTTCTGACCATTTACTGATAAGAAAAGCATAACAGCAACTTTTTCCAAATGCCAGCCTCACAGGGCCTTATTAAAAAGAATGTTTTATTTTCATTTGTTGAATTACCAGCTTATAGCTTGGATATAGTCACAAAGTGACACATTATGTTAATAAGAAAATAAACAGGAGCTCATAAAATCTTCCATGAGACTCGTTGAATTTTAGCAGCACAAACTTTTAATTAAAATACAGGCCTTTCTTTGTAAAAAGATGCAGTCAAAACTTAGTGTTTCATCTCATGTCTATATCAATTAAGATAGCTGTTGGAGACACAGCTGATATTTACATGGGTTCCATCATTTAAGTGATATTTACCAAAAACCCACCCCCTCTCATTCTTACATCTTTAAAAATAACCACTCCTTTAACACTACATAATGCTTAAGTGTATACATTCCAGCAAACCTCATATGTACATGATGATACACCTGAGGAGGATGCCATTCCATCAGCCCTAAAAATTCATCAGCGGAAAAAAGAAGCCACATCATGTTAGAATCTCAGATGTCAACTTACGAATAATCACATTCTCTGAACAATCTTGGGCAGCCTTTCAACAGGAAATGGGCTGCCTGAACATCATAAAAAATTGTCATGGAAGCTACCTTGTGCCTTAACTATTATTTCGGTTCATACTCAATCATACCAACCTTTTTTTTAGGGAAGAGAGACAGCTCTATTATTGGTGTGTCTTACTCAGAAGATGTGAATTGAAGTCGTACACATCTGAGCACCTTTCCCCGCATATGTTACATTTCCAAGGGTTGTTTTCAGAGTGACAACCCTTGTGAAGGAAATAAAGCGTCCTGTCGGGGAAGACAATACCACAGAATGAACACCTTAACGCCCTCTGCGTTCCTGGACTTGAGCAATGGGATGCCATCGTCACTGGAGGAAGAGGTGGCGAGGCAGAGGTCAGGGGAGGGCAGGGCACCATCCTGCTAGAAGAACCATGGCAAGGACTTGGTGATGGCTCTGTCTCTGTAGAAGTTATAGCCCCATTGGCATGGGTATCTGGCACATTCAGCACCCTTCCATGATGACGCCGATGTAGAGGTGGTGCCCTAACCTCCTCACGTAGAAGTGACTCAAGGGGTGAAAGTTCAGGGGTGGTTCCACAAGGACGGGTGGCAGGTGGTGCTCTAGAAGGTAAGGGTGGGGCCTGCGGAAGGGGAAACCGGGAGCGAGAGGCACTTCCAGAAGGCTCCATTGCACTCCCCTCGGAGGAGGGAGGAGGGGGTTGGGGTTCAATAGTCTCTGCAGGTTCCCCTTTTATGTTAGGAGGGTGGTCAGGTCTTACTCCTTGAGAGGTCTGACCATCATGGCTGCTTGAAGGAGTGTTAGAATTAGAGTCTGAGGATGCTGGAGATGCAGATGGACAGCAGCCATTTGGAACAGGAGCTTCTGGGGATGAAGGATGACCCCCTGTGACACGAAGGCTGGAGTCTGCTGTAGAGGGGGCTGCAGGTGAGAGATCATAAGGTACTCGGGAGAAATCTGCTGGGCTGCCTGACATTGGTGTAGCATCTTGAGAACACTGAAACATATTTATGGCAAAATTTTAGTCACTCATTTCTGTAACAATGCTAAATAAAATTGCATGTAAATATTTCTGAAAAATACAGAAAATCCAAAAATTTGTAGAGGCAGTCTTGATTGCATCTCTTTTACTGTTCTGTAATCGTATTATTTTAACTTTACAAGGGGAGATCCATACATTTGCCTTTCTAATTTTTGGTAAGATGACATTACTCAAATACCTTTCAAGAATTACTCTCATTTTGGGTATAGTGTTTACAGTTTAGGTGAAATAACATTTTTACTCTAGAAACACCAAAATCTTTCTTATGGCCAATAAGCTTTCTGAGAGCCCAAAGCAGTACAACTGTTTGGAATATTTGAAAAAAAGGGTAAATGTAATCAATTTCTATCTCTGGGTTAAGAATAACCGTGATTAACTATTCAATTCAGGCACTTTATTATTTTATTTACTTCTTTATAAATATTTACAAACATCTAAGTCTCCCCAGATTTAATAATAATACACACTCAAATATAGTCCAGCTGTAGGATATTTCCTACAATGCATAAACATTGATAGAATGAAAAGAAAACTGCTTACATTTTGTAGTTACAATATTTAGCAGTACGTAAGATGCACTCTTTTTCAAGAATTTTGCTAACACTCAAATGTATATATAATTTCCATTATCCAAAATTCCATTTCCAGGTATCCAAAATTTCTGCTTGAAACAAAATAATTACACCACCAAACACTTAGCTATTATTTTGGCTTTCTGAAGATTTTTCTGAGACCAGGCTTGCAACAAAAGGCCAATCAAATAGTTTAAGATATATGGACAGGAAATTCTTCAATGAAATACCAGAAACACAACTGAATATACATAGGATGATATTGATGATGGCTAGCTAGGAAGGTTTCACTAGATTAATGAGCCAATCTGCCTGATTGATATAGCACCTTTATGAAAGGTTATAACATAAATTTCTTGATTTCACAGTTACTATTCTTGAGCTATCCCTGAAAATTTTTCATCCCATATATTTCATTAAAAATTAGGATGAACATGACACACTAAGGATAACTAAGAAAGGTTTTTCCTGGAACATTAAGTTCCTGAAAAATAGTGCATCTTATGTTCTACAAAATATGATACCTGATGGGAACCTAAAAATGTCCATTGATGAGTCAATAATGAAGTCTTGTTTTTACCTCAATGAATGATTTCCACAATACCTTCAATGATTCAAAATATGTACTGAGGTACATGATGATCTACAAGATATAATTCAGCATACTTAGAAGTTAGAAAACTTACAGAGATTTACCGTAAAATTAAACTCATTTTTCGATATATTAAATATATTGCCGTTAACATGAGATTAAAAAAAAAAGACACCAAAATTAACAAAGAGAGGGGTTCATCAAATCTTAACCAGGTCTCTAACTAAAACAATGCAGACTAAATTATATTGATATGTTCCAAGAATCCAATTGCTGCAAATACTGAANCTAAAAGTCTCCTCTTCCATCTAACTAACAATGAATCATGCAATAAAAAAAACATGTTTCAGATTCTGAAACTGAAACAGTTGACTTGTGCATAAAATAAGTCAACAATTAAGACAGTGATTAATATTGCCTCAAGCTGGATACTCATTGTGAGAAAATTATGGCAGAATTCAAAGCAGAAAGATGGTAAATGTTAATTACACTGGGTGAGTTTACTAGCTGCTTGCCAGCCAGCAAACTAGCACACAAGTAAGCAAGTGTCAGTAACAAACCACTAGTAAACTCACCCACAAGCCAACCAACGTAACTTCAAAGCAATTTCACTAGCAAAGTGCACTGCATTGAACAAGTTAACAAGCAAGAGAGTAAAAATGCTGGTGAGTAGTGAGTAAAGTAGCCGAGTCTTCAACTTTACTTGCACTAGCAAACAAAGTTGTGAGTTAACAAGTAACATTATCACACAAATCAAAATTACTAAGAGCGAGTGAATAAGCGATAGGCAAATAAACTCACCCAATGTAATCAAGCTGTGACTAAAAAATAGGAGCATAAAACAATAATATAACTCACCCCATCAGTAGAGATCTCCACATGAGGAGCAAGGAAGTGTGGAGGAACCACCAGATGCATTGGATGAGTAGGAGATTGAGACTCTCCATCGGCACCTCCACTAGCTCCTGGAGAATCTCCTCCTCCACCACCAGTCTCTTCACCTGGGGGAGAACCACAACCACCTCCTTGAGGGCCACCATCCAGGTCAATCCCATGTCGATGGAAAAAGTGTACACGGAGACCCTTCATAGAGGCTGCTCGGTGGGCACACAGAGGGCAAGACTTGACAGCATCACTCTGTCCAACATGCTCATTCTGTAATAGAAAGATTCAATTTTGAAGATTATCAACACTGAGTCAAACTGACATTTTCAAAGAATCAGTGAAACTTACTAATTCAACATAATTGATATCATGTCATGACATGATGGGTATAGAAAATGAATAAGCAACGAAATCTCAATTGTGAGCTCAAAAGATGCACAATCAAAATTGGTTACAACATAAAGTGTGAGACTAACCAATGCATTTCACATTAACTGAATATCCTGCAAATGCATCCTACTGCTTAGAGTTCTATAGTTAGGAGTATTTATCATCTTTTATTCTCTTAATCGTTATAAGTTTACATTTATAACAAGAACTTTTTACTAGTGAACTAAAATTTATTTATTTAATTACAGAAACTCAGTTGCTTAATAATATAAAATAACTAGATGAAGAGCAAATTGATCCTCAATGGGAAAATATGAGATTAAATGTGGTTGTCCTATTATTATGATTGAAATTCTAAAATATACCATCATAGCTTAATTGAATAGGGCTGGCCACTGTAAACAAGCATTTTCAATCTCATCAAAGTTCTCACAATTAGGAGTTGATTCCCATTATTGGCAATAATTATATGAATCACTATAGAATTTTTCAATGAAGCTTGACTTAAGTTAGTACAATGGCTTTTTAAATTTAATTTTGTAATAGATAGTGTGCAAGCAAAGACTAAAAAGAAATTTACATGCACTTTTTATGACAGTGCACTGACTCATCTGGGGTCAAACTGGAGACCAATAGAATTACAAAGAGATGCCTACCATGTGCAAGTTTGCAGGTTTTGCAACTATGTTTCTCGAGTTTTAGATCAACATTCATACCCATACTTGAAATTATAATACATAATAGTTGAGAATCAACAAGAAGTAAAAATTGACAAGTACCATACTACCTGAGAGTTACTAAGTTGTAAAAAATTACTACTGGAAAAATTGAGTCATGTTACATCCACCCCCTGCCACTTGTTGAAAGGTGCCATACAGGGTATATATTTAGGTATAGATTTACTCGACAAAAAGCACATTAAGTCACTTCATTATTTTGAAATCCCATTGGCAAAATCAAGCTGATTCAGAAATATTCCTAGATGGTTGAATATTTGCTGTTCCTGCAGATAGTTTATAAATGCAAATGCTAACATATCATCAAATGGCCTCCTCTTCATATATTTAATATTAATGTTGCTATTAATGTAAATAAAATCAATATATTTAATTTACAAAATATAAAAGAATTCTAAAAACAATAATATGAAGTAAAATTTCACATCAAAGTTGTGCATTATCAGCAAAATGCAAAATTTGCATTTCCAAGGTAGTTTTAACAATAAATGCAACAAATAATTCCCTACCAAAACAGCCGCAACTAAATTTATTTTATTGCAGCCCCATAGCAGGGAAGGGCATTGACCCCCACTAAGAAAGAAATCTAAAGGGTAAATTACTATACCAGGCACTTACATAGGATCTAAAGTGCACAGTGTATGGATGAAAATATTCTTTGCAAAAGGTTAGGATCCTGGATGCACTTCTATGAGAATTCTGCTGGTGCAAAAGGGTTGATGTTCATTGAAATCATATCATAAATGCTGTCCATGTTATTTGAATAATTTTTTGGGATATTTTCTTTTGTGATAACCAATTTCTTGTTGACTCTTTCACATTAAATGAATTTATATAATTGAAAGCTGAAGAAAACAGAACAGTCTTATGCTGCACTGTGTTAATCAATGTTTCATAATATCTGTTTTCAACTGTAGATTCATAACAATGAAGGAATTTAGCAATCTGAAATTGTTTAGCTAATATTTAGTAATGTTAAAAATATGAAACTACCAAAAAGCACTAGCATATTTATAATTACAAAAGATTCACGATTTTAACTCCAATACAAAGGCCTTCTTTCAATGGCTGCTTTTGATCCACTTTATTACAACATGAATTTAAAATTAACCTTGAAGTCAAGGTGCAGCAGAACCAAACTAAAAACACTATTTCTGCAGGAATAAGAACTGAACACAACAAAAAAATTAATTTATTAATTCAAACTAAAATCATTACTTTTTCTGTTCTAAATTTAATTCCCAAACTATTTCAGTTATGTGAGAATGGAAGGAAGGATACAAAAATGACAATTAGCAGCAAATTGTAACTAACTAAAACTAATGCTTGATCATCACATTCATCTCAGCTAATATTTTGATCCTATCTTTTAATAACTCAAGTTTTAATAAACAAATCAAAAATAACTGAATGTAATGAAATTGAAAAAAGTTGTAAATAATTGGAGCAAAATAAACTTCTTTGAACCGGTTTTCCATTGACAGATTGAATGAAACTGGAACTAATCAAAATTTGGTGTTTTAATTGAACTAGAGCAAAATCCAGAAAAAAAATTACGATTCAACTGTTAGAAATATTACATTTGCCAAAATATAAAATATAATGACTCATGTAAAACAACAAAAAATATAAACCCTAATAGGTTCAAGCCCAAATTGGCCATCATAACCACTTCCCAAATATGCAGTTAATGGAAAAATAAATTTTGTCTAACTACTAAATGAAGCCTTCACTTAAAAACAATTATACTGACCTGGAAATGTGCTCGCATGGCTATTTGCCGCTGGAAGCCCTTGTTGCATACTGGGCAATGATATGGAAGGGATTTGGTGTGCGTCGCAAAATGCTCCATCAGGTGGTCTTTGCGGAAGAATCTCTTGGCACAAACTCTACACTCATAAGGCTTCACTCCGGTATGGCGCATGCGATGGCGTCGCATGTTGGCTCCATTGGAGAATCGCATCTGGCATACGTCACATTCAAACATCTTCTGACGCGAAGAGAGAGCTGAGGAAGAAGAAGCACCAAGAGCAGCAGCAAGGGTAGAGCAGTAGCCACCCCCGGACACACCATTCCCATGCAACCGGAGATGGGACTGTAGGGCAGCCCAGCTGAAAGTCTCGTACTCGCAGAGATCACAACGGTGAACAGGAATACTACCATCTCCAGAGTCGTAGTTGGTATGAGGAACTCCTATGTAAATACAGGAGAAACTTACATGAATGCAATGCTAGAGCAGAACTTCATGAGAAGTGTGTAGCAGCCCATGTGCATAAGCTCTCTGAATGCCACATAATATCCAAACGTAACAGGTTGAAATTCTTCATGAAATTTACACTTCGTTGGTTATTTTGTTATTTATGGGGATTTGTAATGAAAGTACTTTAAAACTTTATGAATTTAAAGTTGTACACCAAAAATGGCTGTAGGACTTAATAATGAGCCATCAGTAATAATCAGAACCGGGACTCAAACCTGGGTCTCCCAATTGGGAGACCCAGGTTCGAGTCCCAGTTCCGTCAGCCTTTTTTCATGTCCATTTCTCTTTGAGAATTTTCCTAGGTACATGCCTTATTATGCCAAGTCACCTCAACAGTTTTCCTTGAAGCAGAAAGTAGTTTTCCATTCATGAATTAGCAGTTTAACTAGCAAATCACACAAAGGCCAGCAAGGCTGAAGAGTCGAGTTGGAATCGATTTTATATACAGTCAGTAAAAATGTACCAACTCTACCTTTGACCGCTCAATGAAAGAGAATCTTGTTGAAACTTTTGTTTTCCTCCTAAACAAATTTGAATAATTTCTTAATTGTGTTATGTAAATAGCACTATTTTATAAATATTTATGTTTTATTCAGAATATTTTAATAAATAAATCTATTATATAAGAGTGATTTAATACATACATATTTTAAAAGAAATGTCCTGTTTAACTAACAATACAAATACAGGCAAGATCTCTATAATTTATCATTTTCACCTTTTCTCTAGATAAATATTAAAAAGTCAGAGGGCTGTCAGATAGCGAAGTGCATTTGACTTTGGTGAAAGTGGCACTGGGTTCGATTCCCTGTGGGGCCAACATGCGAAATGACCTTGGCTGTCAAAGCACTTTTAGCAATTAGCAATTCCATTCTACTACTACTAGAAAGTCAGAGGGGTCAGGGTTGGAGTTTGACTACTCTTTTACAACAGTCAATTCAAGACTTGGGGTCTGGGCAACCTAACACCACGGCCCTGCTGCAGTCACTTACGCAAGATATGAGAGAAGAAAATGCCTCACCACTGCTGGAGCTGTTCGAGGGAAAACAGCCATTTCCTGTGTGTAGTCCTCCTTGTCTTCTCCCCTCTCCTTCCCCACCTGCAGAGGAGCCCTCTTCAGCACTCCTATATCCAACCCCTTCCCCAACTTGACCTCCTTCAGCCTCGTTCTCTTCTTCCTCCTCCTCTGCTTCTTCCTCTTCTTCTTCCTCTATCTCTCCTGTCTCGCGGGCCTGCGGTTGCTGCCTTGAACCTGAATCTGCCTCAGCCTCACCATCACTACCTCTCCCAGAGGTACCCTCAGGTTCTGTCATTGCTGTCTCCTTACTCTCAGCTTCCCCATACCCCTCCGATGCGGGCAGAGTCGGAGCTCCAAGTCGCTAGCCTCCTCTTCGACATTCTTTCAGACTTGATAAGACGCCAGAGCCTTGTCAAAGATTCATCCCTTATTTCTACCGAATGCAAGAGAAAGGTAGTTAATAGAATCCCAATATCTTCTTGCAAGGGTATGGAGTGTAATCTTAAGATTTGCCTATTGTTGCTAACGAACGGCCACACTAACGCTGTGGAGATTCAACGCCAACATTCTCCTGATATGCCTCATTCATGCAAAAAGTATTAGTATTTTTTCCAAAACCGATGATGCGCAAATAATAGCAAATTGATGGACATAAATACCCATACAATACATAAAATACAAATATAAATACAGGTATCAGATGTCACTACGAAATATTGTTGTCAAAGTAATGGCAACATTAAAATCAGAGTGAATACCTCCTTGTTTTGGAAATAAGAAACAATATTTACCACTAAATTATCAAAGTGAAAACACCATAAACATGGCCATACAGAAAATCTGAGATTCTTGAACTGAGCTAAATTTTCTTACGCTGGCATTTTCCAGTTAGGAATGAAAACGACGTTAAAAGCTTCGTCCACTAAATAAAATGAAAATTAGACTGTCCCCAACTACAATGTAACCCTCCTTGTAAAAACTACATTCTTTCGATAATCATTAACTCGATTCCCATCTGCATTGGTTTGTTTACGGCACACAATCGCGCTTTGACATTCCACTTTCAATGTTTACTTAGCATTCTCAGGCTTTCAGGAGAGAGGACTTAAATTTAAGTTCAAAGATAATATGTTCATCAGAAAATAATGTCTCACCATAACATGGATACCGAAAATTTCAATCCAGCGAAGAATTCCGTTCCATCGAAAAAACATCTACTAAACTACTACTTTCTACCCGGTGACCTACCGGAAGTAGGAAACGCTTGGCGCTTTATGGATCATTGACGTGTACTTGAAAATATTTATTAAACTTCAACGGGTGAAATCAATCACGAAAGTTTTGCAAAGCGACTGAATATATTTCATTGCATTTATATGGAATTACTCTTGTATACCATAGAGTTTAATACTTCATTTGAGCATAGCAAATATGGTTGCTGAAATCGAATAATACATTTTTTACACTAGTTCTCTTGACACAGAGGCGGCGCTGCTGAATCCCACCGTTCCTGCGAAATGTGAAACACTTTGTTATCACGATTTTGAATTTCTGTTGGCTATTCAATATTGCCTCATCGAGTGATTAATTTGTGAACGACTTTCTTTTTATTTCACTCAAGTATTCGACTTCTTAATTTATTGCCACTATAGTAAGATTGCGGTGTACCTTCATAATTGACGCAATTTATGCATGTCTTGCAATGATCTCCGAGGTTGCCGAAAGTAGGTATAGTTTGTTCTAGTTGGGAGAAAGCGAGTATTAGTTCGTCGTAGCTCTTCGACATATACTATTATTATGGCTAGCAAGGCATACAAAAGGATCCTAACTTGGAACGAGTTAGAAGCTGAGATAGAAAATGCCAAGCTGAAAGGAAAGTGTTGGGATATTACCGATTCTCAAATAAACGAAGTCATTGAAGATTCTCTTCGAATTTTAGAAAATAAAGAAGACGTCGACACAAACTCGACCTCTCGCTCATGCAGATCGATCCGTAAATGTACAGCTTTATTTACAACGTTTATAATGCAGATTCTAAATCTTATTTGGTGGATCATCCTAGTTGCCGGTGTTTTGTATTGTATCCTTGCTTGTCATAACCCAACTCAGAAACTCGTCACGAGGCATATTCAAGATTATATATATCCGTTTATGAGAACATTCCGGTTGTTTACTCTTCCTCTTTTGAAACTTTATCCATCGTTAGTAGGTAAGAAATTTATTGGTTAAGTACAGCACAAATTAATGCGTTTAAATCATGTTCTAACAATGGTCTATACGTTCTTTTCGCCAAGATTGGCATGAAGAGCAGTGCCTGGTCAGAAATCCCTTCTATAAGGTACAAAATTTGGATTGTTGGCCATGTGAACAAGTTAGAAGCGTCTTAGATCTATCCGGCCTTAAGAATTTTACCGAGTATTATCATCATAGTGGAATACCTTTCGTCGTCAAGGTAAATATTATGGTGTAGATTTGTAATCATTTCTAGATCTGGCTTTGTCATTCCTTAGTTTTGTGAGTGCTTAATATAGTATGTTTATTATTGATACTTGAAGTCATTGCATGAGACGTTTGTAATTAAATTAACGGAGCATGATGTTCAGTCATACGGAAAAGAAATGCCGATTTGGCATTTTATATTAAAATCTTCCATGCTCTACCGTCTAATGTAGACTTCGCCTCCGACTGAAATGTTTGGTTTCAGTGGTTTTCTTGTCATAAGAAATGAATACTTGTTTTTGTGTCAAAAGTTTTGAAATTCTTATGTAATATTCCAGGATGCTCTTTCGCAAGATAGTTCTCTAGAGACACTTCAACGAATTTATGCTGAAAATAAGGAATTTTTTAAAAGAGATGCTCCTAAATTCTCGTCGTCAGATTCAGGATTGAAAAGCTTAGACAGTTTCTTAGACCCAAATAATCACGATGCATTCAACGTTTCTAAAAATCCAGAGATCCATGTAACGTGGTAAGGTACAGCATGAACCTTGATTTGCATGGTAATTAGTAACTTCTCTTACCTTTAAATTTAATGATATAATTTCTATATAAATCTTGTTATACAAGTTACTATTTGGGCCTGCATAGTCAAGTGGGCAACACGTTCAACTTTGGTGAAAGCGATCCCGTATTCGATTCCTGGTGGGGACCTACGTACAAAATGACCTTAGCTGTTGACCACTTTTAACAACATTTCTACTAGTCATTACTTACTGCAAAACTCAGTGGGTCACACGATACGACACCTCAGGCTTTAAACTTCAGTTTGCTCTCAGTCTCTTGTTCTGAGAGAGCACAAGGGACATTTTCTCCCCATTAAAAAAAAACATGAGAGTGTTTACTCCTAATGCCCTTCTTTAGGTTTCTTTAATGATAGCAGATAACATACACAAGTGATTCTTTACTGAAATTATTCTAGGCAGGTTCAATTGTTTGGGTTCTTAATGATGTTAGGTTGAGGAACCTGCTAAAAATCATTGATGTCCATTTGTTTTGCATAACTTCTTGTCTTGATAGTTTGATTTTAAGTGTTTCTTCCCCTACATTCCCTCGCTACACTTTTGTTCCCTTAAAGTACATAAAAGTTACAGTGCTCTTATAACAAATCCTATTCATTGTACTAGAATTTTCACTCATTCATCTATACCTGTTTCCCAACTAGTAGAATACATCCCATGGGTGGGACTTAATTGTATGCATGGCAGGATGTAAGCAGGAAACTTATTTTATTTGTTATGTTTTTATTTTTCTAACGTTTTTAATTTTAAAGTTGGCATAATCTAGCACTTTCAATATGTTTGGATAGTAGTACCCTATATTAAATGCAAGTTTATATAATTTATTACTGGGATGATAACAAAAAGTTTGGTGCACAACTATTATCCCTATGCTAGTTAGTGCTATCCTTCTTCCTGGGGTACTGGCGAGAAATGCGTAGGGTATTTTAATAAAATATAGCAACCAGGAAAAAAAAACAATATAAAGCTATTGTTTACATATCTATATGCGGTTTTTTTTAATTGATGAGGTTAAATTGGTTAATAATGATAATATTATTTTACGTTTACTGAAATACAAACGTTTATATTTAATGTCATAAAGTTGAAGAAAATTATTTTTCTAGAGCCGATATATCAGCCCACCGCACTAAAAGGGTTAAATCACACCATATACAATTTTAACATTCTACATTGTATATTAACGTTATTTATGTTAAACAACATGTGTATTAACAAAGATCTAGACCAATTCAGCACTGCGACAACTGAGCACATCTCACTACTTCAGTTAATGTAAAACTATGTTATATTAATTTCTGACAATCTTACAGATGACATAGTTTTTCAAATATCGTTATAGTTGTATGCTTCTTTGTTTAAGAGGTGTAACTATAACAGTATTTCTTAATAATCTATTAAATTTCGTCGGCAGTATTTCCTTTGACCCTCAAA
>KZ308165.1:1604480-1668557 GCA_000376725.2 Ladona fulva
CCTTTTGTATTTGCTTGATGTTAATTTGTTACTTTGATGCTTTTCCGACATAGTTCTTACTTTGTATTATGACATTTTTCCTTTTACCTCCCCTGCTCTGTTCCTTTCATTGCCCTTCCATCTCCCCTTCCCCTTCCTTGCTTCCTCCCCTTCTTTTCTCATTGGTTGAGGTATTTTTGATTTTTGTATATATATTTCTGTTTTGCTATCCATTGCCACCTGATGATGTAGCAACGCTACGAAACCTAGGTCGTATTTATATTTCTCTGTGGTCTAGTAAAACTAGTTTATACTCTCTATGGAGTGTTTTGATTCTTTGAATATTAAGAATTACCACAAAGTTAATCCTGATTCTGTGTCGTTCTTAGTTTTTTGTTTGCTGTACTGGAGGTATGCATTTACCATTAACAACTTTGGTAAGCCTAGGAAAGGGTACACACACTTAGCAATGGAAGGAACACTTAGTTGGAGGAACTGATAGTTGCCCAGGAACCACTGGAAGTGCATTTTATGCTAAATAAATGTAAAATTTCCATTAAACACATTTTAAAGCAAATGATACTAACTGTCCTTGCATATCCATGTGGCTCAGACACAAAAGGATTTTGAAAAAGAATTTTCTTATGATCCCCAAGCAAGTCCTTTGCAGCAGGGCCAGTAAGGAATCAGATATACCACTGTTTGATAATGTAGAGTTCAGAATATGAACCTGTCATAAAGTATAAAATCATATAGTGTAGAGGAAAAAGTAAATAAGATGAACTAACATTTTAATTCATACACTACCACAATACAAATTTAATTATTTCTGTTATGGTGTACCAGCAAATAAAAGCCAAAATCATAGACGCTAGTGTAGAGGAGTTGAGATAGCACAAAATGTATTATTGTTTGAAGTTAATTACAATTTTTACAGAAATCAAAATGCAGGGCTCCCAGATAGCCAAGTAGGCAACACATTCGACTTCGGTGAAAGTGGTCCTGGGTTTGATTCCTGGTGGGGGCCAAAGCAGTCGAAGCACTTTTAATAATACTACTACCAATAAAAATGCATTTCATAAAGATACTCTCTACCAAATGCTTTATGTATTGACTACTATCTCGAAAGACATTCCTATCCAAATCATCCTTGAGTAGTTCTGCTGGTAATGGAGATAAGAAGAAACCCATTGCATAACTTTCCTCCTGCAGATAGAATCCTGGTAATTCTGTGATACATAGAGCAAAGTTAGGGACATATCTGCTTGTACCCTTCAAACCTTCAATTAATTTCATTTTCCTTTACAAAAATAGAAAACAAACTTAGTTTTAAAAAATAATATGCATGGCTTCATGAGGAATTTTTAACTAGGGCAAATATTGTAAGAATTCAACAGATTTCCTTGTAACAAATTTTGAAAGGAATTTGTTAAATTGTGAAATTATTTAAAAATTTAACTCAGTCTATTTAAAAGCAAAGCTCATTTGCTGGAGAAAAGATTACAGCCAACACTTGTCTTATTGGAGAGTTCATTTCATTGAATTTTGGATATCCATATAGTTGGGGTGTTTTTTATCCTTATTAATCCGCAAACATGTAATTTGAGCATCTCTATTTGATGTTACTGTGCACATATTGATTGCAAAGATATCTTTTCCCTTAATTTTACTAATTTCTGTCATAAAATTTGGGTATAGGAAGAATATTGTTGCAAATTTCAAACCAAAAATACTGAATGACTAAAAGTGAAGGACAATGGGGTAAAATAAAGAAAGAAAGTGAAATGAAGAAACTGTGTGTACTGTAATGTGAGGTTGCATATTCCACAGAGCAGCTGCAAAAGCTGTTCCTAAACTTTTTAATCCCTCCTCTGCTCTAGACTTGTTTATAAATAAAACTGTTGCCTTTAACACTTATCTAGAACAATACATCTCTTTGATTGTGTATAAATGAACATTATTTAGTGTTGTTTTTATTTAATCTATTCCTACAAATGAAGATGTTTTTACAAATCTATCTGTGGAATTTAATTGAAAATAATACATATGTATGAAATGAGCTAATGTCAGTTGGACTTGTTTGTTATTATTTCTTACCAGAGTTGTGTCTTCATCTGAAATTTCAATGTTGATTTCAGGAAAATAAATAGAGCTGGACCAGCTAGAATATTAAGGGAAACATACCCAAAACCTTATTTTGTTCCTGAAGGAACTGAAATAGCAATACAAAGATTCCTATTTTTCAACGGTCCTGAATCTCCTGCACATGACCTTGTGAGTAATTAAAAATACATTTTTCTCAAAGCTAAGAGCAGATAGCCAAGTTTTTTATGTTTCACAGGAATAACAAGTGTGAAAAATAGCGACATGACTGGGACTCAAACCCAGGTCTCCCACTTTCTGATCAGGTATTCTAACCACTGAATTACCATGCCGCATCTCTTCCATACTGTTAAGGGTATTTTTCACACTTGTTATTCCTGTGGGATTAGTTGCATGATTTCATCGTGCAAAGAAATTCATCTTTTCTTAAATACTTGTGATTTTCTTTGGGGGGTAATCCTTATAAGACCGCTTTGTGAGTTGGTTGCCTCAGTGAGAACCTCGGGCGGCAGTTCGTGTCACTAAAGTTGGAGGCTGCCTGCCTTGCTCACAAAGCATTCCTTAAACAGTGTGGAAGAGACGTGGCATGGTAGTTCAGTGGTTAGAATACCTGCCTGGAAAGTGGGAGACCTGGGTTCGAGTCCCAGTCATGTCGCTATTATTTACACTTATTATTCCTGAGTTGCATGGTTTCTTCATGCAAAGAAATTCACCTTTCCTTAAATCCTTGTTTTTTAGGTTTGTTAGAAAAGTTGAAAGAAACTGCAAAACTCATTTACTATTTTGGAGCTTGAGGAATCAGACAGACATTGGTGTAAAATAATAAGTGATTTGGTTTCAGAAGGTTTTATGTAGATTTTTTATATTTTCTTGGTATTATTGTAATATCTGTTAAATTCTTGATACCGATAATTTTATAATCTGATACCTTAAACCTTTCCGTAGATGTGTGTTAAACATTTCTGTTGACATTATATAATATTTTAATGGACTTTATATCCAATTCTAATTTAAATAATTAGATAATTTAATTGGTAATCTATTTCCTGCATTCAGTTGCTTTATGATGATATTTTCAGATCATTTGATATCATCCTTGCTAAACAAGAGTTATTATTAATCACTACTTTATTTGAATGGAGTAAAAAAGATTTTATAATTGACGAGTATCGGCAATTTCTTCAATATATTTCTAGAAGATTGTAATATCTTGTCCAAATTTTAGTTAACTTATGCTCCAACAATTGTGTTACTTGTGGAATGAATTGATGTGCTCTAATTTTCATCTCAGTTCATGATCTGCTGATTAAAATGTTTGTGACTTATATTTAAATTGCATTCTAATCTCATTTGAATTATTGCAGCCTTTAACAGACTTTGCAAATGTATGGATAACAGCTGCTGGTGATGGGGAAAGATTAATATCTTTGTGGCCTGCATCACAGTGTTCACATGCTTGCTCGCCAACTTCAGTTGTCTTGAAACCAGGACAAATTTGTAAGTCTGGGAAAACTTTTCTGTTTCAAGCTAGGAAATAGGTATAAATTATGTCTTTTTTTATCTGCACATAATATCACTTTAGCTTGGATTTATGAATGAAGAAACTATGTTTTAATGAATTCATCACAAGTTTAATTACGAAACTTGATTAGGGTATTGCAAAATTTGATTGTCTGAAATTAAGACTATTAAGAAACATAACCTGAAAAATCAGTGGGAAAAAATGGAGAAGAGATATGCCTTAAGACTGCTGTAGTGCTCTGAAATTTCTGATTTTAACAGAACTAAGAAAAAGATGGGGAAGGTGAGAGTATATGTGATTATTCAGTCATACGTAGCTGTTGATCAGCTGTCTGAATTGAGTTACTTCATCAGTCAAAGTTCACTTCTTCTCTTATCATATTTCCACAGGAAAACCGTAATTAATACCATAGGAGGAATCACACAACCATCACTGCTCATACACCTCCAAAATATGTCTAGAACTGAAGACAGTAGATTTTGGTTGAGTTTTCATGTTAAGATTCCTGAAACCTATTAAATGTTCCAACTCTCGGATTTTTTATTATGGATATTCAAATTTGGAGTTTAATAAAAACTGAAGCAGCAGTCTCACATAAAAGCAAGTTACACCAAATTTTCAAAATTATGTTTCATTCTGCGTTCAACCATACAATGCAATTTTTTTCACTTGTATGTGTCTGGTAGTTGACTTTTTGTACTCTTTAACAGTGTGCTCACTTTCAGAACTTATTCCTCAGTCATCATATATCTAGTCAAAACAAAATTTTAGGATGACATTTGAATTCTTATTCTGGACTGAAACAAGAACTTTTTGATTACTTTCATTAAAAATTTGTTATTAATTTTATAAAACAACCTTCCTCTTGAATGAATGGACACAAAAATGCAAACTTGGTCTCATTATACAGCTCTCAGTAGGAATTCTCACAAGTTTTAACTAACATTAACTACAGTTTAGCGATTAATTTTATGCATATTCACATTAGTGAAGATTCCCAATACTTTTGTTCCTGGAGTGATAGACCAAATTTCTGTCATAAAGTAACAAAATTACAAAGTAAACTATTTCATAAGTAAACCTTTGTCTTGTTTTGCCAAAATATTGTGGAGTTGTGTTTTATATCAGTAGTAAAGAGTAGTAGTTGTACAGTTCAACTTGGTACTGTTTTTTAGGAAATAAGATATATTATGCAGATATATGCTAAATTAACTTCGTGTGGATCAACTTACAGGGGACATAATGATTTCCCTTTTAATATAATATTCAATAAGTTCCTTAGTGCTGAGCCCTCTCTGATATCTTCCTTAATTTATTTCTAGATAAGATGTTCCATAAAAATGTTTTCTAATTTACTTTCTATACTGCTCTCCCAGAAAGTATCACCCTCCTCTATGGTTTGCTTTCGCATCCCTTTCAGGGACCTCAGAGAAAAAATACAATTTTATTTTCAAGTTACACACTGTTGCCTTTGTATTTGGCACATACATTTGAGAT
Organism: Ladona fulva; assembly: GCA_000376725.2. Classification (NCBI taxonomy): domain Eukaryota; kingdom Metazoa; phylum Arthropoda; class Insecta; order Odonata; family Libellulidae; genus Ladona; species Ladona fulva. The sequence continues at coordinate 1,609,582 of KZ308165.1, forward strand.
GTTTCTTAATAAGCAAGCAACCATCTTTCACGACATAGTATTTAATTTTGTCAGATGCAACAACCTGTGCAGGAGATATTTTTTCAATGAATAGGGGCCTTCAATTTCCATAATCCCATTTTCACCTAGCAAAGTATCAAGTGTTGCAGCTAAATATGGTTTGTTTTCATCCATGAAGTTGCACCTACCAGTTTCCTTCTCATTTTGCAACGTTCTTGAAGCTTTGCAAAAGCCAAAGGCTTGTTTTCAACCATGTATGTAGTAGCTTTGTTAACATTAAAATTGGAATAGAAAATTTGAATTACCTCTTTAGCGCACAGTGTTCTCAGCTTCATCTTGCTAATAAAACCATATGTAGATGCTGTCAAACACTTCAATTCTTTGATCTTCCAAGTTTGGTTCAATGCTTGGTCCATTGTAGGCTTCTGTATTTAATCTCTTTTGTCAAAAGATATGCACTGGCTAAGAAAGCTATTTTTCCTTCATTCATTTCTGGCATCTCTTCTGACAAATTGGATGCCAAACTAATATTTCATCAGTTCCAGTAGAGCTTTGATCCTTCCTTCTCTTCTTGCTTTCTGGGTAATTCAACTGTTTTCAATCTTCTTTTCTGCATGTTTTTTTAGCATAGAAACTTTGTCTGCTACTGTTTGAGGGGCATGCACTACAGAGTTTAGTTGTTGGTCCTCTTTGTATGAAACAACCGCACTTCACATCGAATTTGATATGCCTCTAGTAAACAGGAATTTTCCCATTTTGTCATCTAGGAATTTAGTGCTATTGTCGGTGAATATGCTATGTTTCATTGCCAACTCTAAGTTTGGAATTCTGTAACAAAGTATCTCATGAAAAGAGTTTGGACTTCAAAAGATAATATCTATGTAGAGCAGTTCATAAACAGAGGTTCCAAAGCATAGTACTCTCTTGAGTGAGGGTTTTGGACTCAACATGTCTTCAGCAAACACAACAGCTCAAAACCTGTTGGAAGTTTCTCCAAAAGAGGTAATGTTATGAAGGCACAGGGGCATTAGGAACACTTTGGCTGAATGTCATGTTCTGTAGATTGCATAAAATCTATAAAATTTGTAATACTCAACTGTTTATATAGCCAAACAAATGTATGTATACTAATTCAAACAAAAAATAACATCGATATTAACTTATCAAGAAGGAAACTTAGCACTACAAGATCAAAGTTTGTTTTATTGCAACATATTACAAATTATGTTACATTACTGTTAATTCTCCATTCCTGGAAGTTCTTCCCTCTACATGCTTTCTTATTTGCACAATGGAATATGTCCATTTTTCACATATTATTATAATTATTGGAAAGGCTGCAATTTGAAACATTTCTATGGTAGTAACCATATATATAGTCATAATTGTACAGTTAAAATTCCAAATGATGGGCTCCCAGATAACCAAGTAGGCAACGTGTTCAATTTCAGTGAAAGCTGTTTTAGGTTCAATATCTGCTGGGGGCCTGCGTGCAAGTTGTCAAAGCACTTTCAACAATACTACTACTAAAAAATCCAAGTAATGCAATCAGTACAATACGGGTATAATTACGAAATCAACCAGAGTGAGGGGGGGACAGTTCTTTGCCTTAGTCTTAGTCATCATAGTCTGTAGGGAAACTCCTTCAAAACCATGTTATTTACAATATTTAAAGAGATTGAGGAATGGAGAAAGAAAGAGAAGAGGGAAGATAGAGTTTGCTGTTAATCAGCCATCTCGTAGAGAACTTCCTCTAATTTTGCAGCTACATAGAGGTCATCTCATGTCCTATCTCGATAGTCAAAAATAGGTATTTTATGCTTAAGATTTCAGCCGGTTTTGATCTGTGACACCCTTAAATTTCAATACATACCTCTACAACAAGGTTTAAAAATAACCAAGATCTTTTTAATTTTTCAAAATTGTTTAAAATGAGCAGGTAAATTTGTATGAAAAAGTTGCTATTTTTCATGATTTCAAACACCTTATTAAGGATTTTTGTAACTATTTTAAATTCTAAAAAGAAACTATAGTTTTCCAATCTTTTCACTTGCAGAAGACCATGTATCTATGCAATGCTATTTAACGCCTTTAAAGTTAAAATAGGCTTAAATCAGCTGTTTTGAGCAAGTGATACAGTAGATTTAGGAATGGAATGAGGAAAAGGGTATAAGGAGACTCTGCACATTAAAGCATGAACCAACAAAAATTCCTAAGGAAAAACAGACATGAAAGTTTGAAAGGCTAGCACTCAAACTCAGGCTCTTGATGCTTTGTATGCAAGGCAATTTTCTGTTGTAATGTTTGTCCAGTTACCAGATAGAGGATGCTCCTCTAATGTCGCCCAGACTAGTTGCCTTTACCTGCAAAGCCTCACAAAACATTTTCTGAATGTTCTTCAAGATAGCCTAATTGGTTATAGCAGCTGCCCAGTAAATTAAAAATCCAGGTTTGAAGTGATGGTCTTCTCAGACTTTTTAGTGTCCATTTTTCCTTGGGAATAAGATGTACTAAAATCATTCCTTTTAAGAATTAATTGCTAGATTGGTCAATAGGAATTCCTTACTCTTTTCCTAATTCTAAAGAGTTCATATAAACATTGTTTTGGAGTCCTGATAATCTGTAAAAATGGAACTTCTTCCAGTGTTCTACAATTGGCAGTTCTGGAGGCCTAGAAGTTTGCCTGTTCATGGAAGCAAAGGCCTGTCCATCATGTACCTGGGATCTTTTTACTGATATGAGTGCAGAAGTCTCAATAATTTTATCCTGTGATTACCATTACTAACTTTGAGAAATGCAAGACTTCTCAATGTATGAAAATTGTTTTTATTTTTTTCTGAGAATTTTCAACTTTCTTCAGAAAAAGTGTATACTCAGTCAAAATATTTTAATCTGTATTCATATTTTCATTGTTCAGTGAAACTATTTTCACTAATATTTAGTAGTATATCAATTTTATTATCTGTATTTAATATTTATTTTTCACAGACAGAGATAAGCCTGTACAATTGAAAGATTGCCATCTTAATTTAAGCTGACATTTAATGTATTGCAATTGAAGTCATGTACTGTGAAATATTTCTGATGGAATATTTTTCTTGGTATTATAATAAACTCAAATTTATCATCTCTCCTGCATTTTTAACTGTTAAAAAGCAATAATTCTGCTGATCTTGAAACACTCTCCTTAATGTTTTTGAGTGAACAATGTGTGTGTTTTAGTATGTTAAAGCTAATTTATATATACTGATTACAGTATTAATGTTGTATGGCTGTAATCATGAGAGGATGTTGTGCGCTTCTTTTCCGAATTTCCCCTAATTAGATTAGTGGGAAGATTCATTGTTGACCTTTTGCCCCTTCCAGATTTCATTCAACAGCAGTCTCCTTTTCTTACAATTGTATGGGTTCTAAATTGCTATGCTTACTAAAGCAGACTTAGATTCTTTATTAGTGCTAATAGACCTTCCAGAAAGCTCATGACACTTTTCAGCTGTCTTCTACCTTAGAATATATTGGATCATATTTATTCTTTCTGTAGCATGTTCCACTGGAACCTTCTTAACATGAAATATCCTGTATGGATAGCAATTGACTTTATATCTATTCTCAGTAATCTCTTCAATTTTTCAAATCACATGGCCCTTATGTTTTTTTTTAATCTCTCTTAAGTAATTTTGACCTTTCTTTACAAACAATTTCTTGCTATATTAGTTCACCCTTTATTATTATTATTTCAGAGATGAACTTATTCCCTTACATTTGAGGAGTTTTTTGTCTGCATTGTAGGGAGAACAAACATAGCTTCTCTGTTTCATCTATAAAATTTCATGTAAAAGCAAAGGTTTTATATATGTACAGGGGCAAACTCCTTAAAAGCCGTTAAAATGAAATGGAATGACTTCCAATCTGCTGTTATAAGTTACAAAAGATAGGAAATATAAAGCAAATGTGTACCAGAAATGGTACACGACGGCAGCCAGAAAAGTCGAGCGTGTACCAGAAATGGTACAGGCCGTCGCCAATGTGTTAAAGAAGTACTGAGTGACCAAATAACCATTTTGAGCTAGTAAAAAGGTTTCACTATTGCAGGAGGATTTAATTTTCCTAGTGGGATCGCTTAAGATGAAACTTTTCCCCCTCATGAGATTTTTATGACCTTGTTGGTGAGAAAAGATATAGCTTAAAGAGATATTTTTGTGAAATCTGAATAGGGTAACTTATTTGAACGAATTAAACAACACTTAATGGAGGAAAGGAAAGCTTTTTACTTGAGGTATACAGTCACTTGCTAAAGCATGTTCTGTCGCTGCTGTAGCAGCCAAGCAGAACACATGGAATTTCTGTTGGTGCCATGTGAATTGCCAAGAGAATGTAAGAAGGAAAACAGAGGTGGAGGTATACATTTTGGAACTTAAGGCAAGTGAGGAGAAAGGAAGAATTACTGTGGAATTTCAGTGAGCCTAAGTTGAATACAGACAAAAAACCTAGAAAATGATATTCTCCATTACAAGTTATCCTTGTCCAGAAAATGAAGAATGATACCACTGACATGTGAATATAACTGAACTGTCATGGTAACTTCAACAAGTTTTAATATTATGGTGAATGGTTACAGCCTTTCAGGTACATCCACCAGAAATGCAACAAAATTTTTACCCCTCTAGCTAGTTTTGAGAATAAGGTTTGGAAGGGAAAGGGTTTCCTGCTCTGTTTACACTAACAAGACCCTTAACCTATTTTACATTCCTGAAGATCATACAGAAGGGGTTAGCATAGAAAATGCAGAGCTTTCCACCAGAAAAGGAGTCTCATAGGGTATTTATCCTACTCCTAAAATAATAACAATGTTAAAATCTGAAATAAATATATTTCAACAATTAACAAGTATCTATAATTACTGATGTACATTCAAGAAGCAACAATCGCGATGAAATGTTAATGCATGAAGTGATACATCTATTACATAGATTGATGTATGTTTTGAAATACAATTATAAGATGTGGCTGGATATTTACTAACATTCTCAACAGCATGACACAACAATTTTTTCTGATGTATAAACAATTAGACAAAAAATGTGCACATCAACATATCACACTAAGCTGATGACTTCTCTTTATCCCTGATGTCAATTTTAACAAAAACTTCATGATTTTCCAGATAATGAGGAACTAATCATTACCTAATCTTATAGAACAATATGCAGAAGTAAGGGCAGTAATAAAACTAATTTTGTCTTGGAAAGAAAAGAAAGATTTGGCCGTTAGAATAAATTCAAAACGGGAAAATATTCCAAAGTCGTTACTATTCAAAAATGGACCACTTCAGGTGTAAAGGGAATAACACCAAATACAAGTTCCCTTTTTACATTTGAATTTTACTGGTTTGGAGTTTTTTCAGTTTTGATATTAACTTTGTCTTGGTTCAAAGAAAACTAGAAAAGCTTTATAGATGTCTTTCGATGTGGAGTTACACAATATTATATTTTCTTTTACTGGTTTAATTTTGAATGAAAACCTATATGAAATATTTTAGGCAATAATATATATACTTTATGATAAATCACAGAATAAATTAACACAGTTCTTAAAAATGCAGGCAAAGAATAATCCAAACAAGTAATACAGACTCAATGGAAAGTAAAATGAAAGGAAAACACACAGCCTGCTCTGAGAACTTCAATAATGAAATCCCTGAATTCTGGCAATGAATATTCATAGCAAACGCAAGATATTGGTCCCATAATACACAAATCACTAACTAAACTGAACAAAAAATAAAATTGTATCCATAAATAGTGCTACAACAATAAACTAACAGCAGTTCCCATAGTCACTTATGCACAAAACTGTATCACACCAGGCTCACTCAAACTTCTTACGGAGGCGATTCTTAATGAAGACAGGGACAAGTGAAAGTGTTGCAAAAACCACAATGAGTGCCACTGAAGTGAATGAGACTGTATCTCCTGAGGACGTGAGTTGATGAAGAGTGGTTCCAGCCTGGATTGCCAAAAATGATGGAGGAGCTACACCTGAAAAAGTTCAAATCAATTTCAAAGACTGTAAGAAACAGACTGGGAAAATAATCCAGAAGTAGAATGACACAGACAAATCTTGCTTAGTTCCTTCTGCTTTTTTGGAAAGATTTAAAATTTACTGATCATCTTAGAGTGGAACTTACCAAAAAAAGTTCCCACCCAAAAGGGTGTGATAGGCACATCGATGACTGGTGCAGTGATATTGATGAACCAATTTGGAAGAAATGGAGTAATCCTTAAAAATATCATGTAATTCAATATGTTCCCCCTATGCTTATCAACCTAAAATGAAATTATAATACTTCTAAAACATTTTTCAATAGTTCAACAGAGATAAATGACAATTAATAGTCACTAAATCAAAAATAAATTGAGACAGACAAACAGCCATTAAAATAAATTAGTAATTATTGAATATTTCAACAACTCACAGTTTTGGCCCATTGATTAATCTTCTCTGGGAAATATTTTCTGACTAGTGGTCTCCCCACAAGAAGAGATAAGAGATAGCAAAATGTAGCTCCTGTAGCTGAACAAAAACAAACCAACAACAGGGCTATAGGGAAAGGGAAAAGAAATCCAGAAAGTATGGACAAAGAAATGGATCCAGGAATTGCGAATGTTTGTAAACTGAAGGAAAGTTAAGGACATCACAATCTGAATCGCCAATGTATTTAAGACAACCAACCAACCAAATCTCAAACATTAATAGATATCTAAAAGTTGATTAAGAGTAGGAATTGATGGTACCGAATTTTATTCTTAATAAATAATATTAACTGAAATTGTGCTACACACCGTATTAAAGGATACAACATATATAACACGAACACGGCCAGTAATACTTCAAAGAAGTATCTGTCCTTATACCGGTACAAAACTTGTCCCAATAATTTAGCATCTACAATGTCTCTAGGAAGCTTTATATGTGATTTCTCTTCACTAAAAGAAATATAGACAAATTATGAAACTCAGGAGCCAACATTTCTTCCTACAAATGACCTTAAAACAATGCTTAAGCAATTATACAAGGTATACTTACTCATCTAGTTCCGGGAATTTAGTGTACAAGTACAAGAGAGATGCAAGAGAAAAAATAAATACCGCTCCCAGAATAACAAATGCATTTGTTGTACTAGTATTTTTCGGTTTTCCATAGGTCTTCTCATGGATTTCTGTAAAGATTATAATCATAAACATAGAGGAATTACAAATGTATGTATGCCAAATTCTAAGCATATGAAAATCACGTTTGGTGACTGTTATAAGAGACTTATCGTCATAGTTTTAACTAATTATACGTCAACTTAAATTTTCTAAGATGTAATTCAGTATCCTCTGCTTAAGCTCGAAATTTTACGCGAAGAAGAAAAAGAATGTCTATGTCATGTCCCGAATACATCTGAAAGTATAGAAAACGTTTGTCGGACACCTGTTTGGATCCCAAAAAAACCCTAATGGTCAACAGTATTCTAATTGCAAAAGGCGATTGAATAATTGTTATCTTTTGACAATGTTGATCAAAAAATTATTTACAATTACAAATATGTACTAGTGCTTTGGTATTCCATCCAACAAAGTAAACAAAATCTGGGTCACCTGTACTTTCATCCACTAAAGCAATCAAGTATTTAAAAAAGGTGGTGCCGTATGTTAGCTATTGTTTTACGAAACTACACTATGATTGAAGGGTTAGTATACCAAGTAATTTTTTGAAGGCTACGAAACATAACTTCACCTTTCGCTACGTCTTCCATGACCAGTCGTTTTACAGCAATAAGTGAGGAACGAAATACCTGCGATTGACACAATGTTTCATCACTACAAGGCAATATTTTGCTACTCGTTGTTCTTGTTCACTCATCCTTCAAGTACTCCCGCTATTGGCTACGGTAGCCATTGTGGAACGCTTGGGAAATGTATACAAGATTTCCTGCTTATAACATACATGCGTATTATAAAAGTTAGTCTGAAAACTAGTTACCATTTACTAGTTATACAGTGTGAAGTGAAATTAGTTGTATCAATTAGTCTTATTAACGTATTTTAATATCCTCACCAATGGCGAATTGATGTGGGCTCTATGGAAGTTCTCAATGAAATTAATATTATTCCATATCGACAAAGCAAAGTCGCAGCTTACCTCCAATATCTACAGTTATCACGATGCTGCGCATTCTTTTCTAAAGAAAGAATTCTCTTAGGATGGACTTTGCTAGGCAAACGTTCAAACATTATGTAATTGATCGTACTCTGAGATATATGTTTGAAAGAAATCTTCGAAGTAGTCAGAAATGTTCCTGCAGTTCTCCTTTACATAGATGTAAATGAATAACGAGCTGAAAATGAAGTGAAGTGAATGAAGTAACAAACTGTAATGCATAAGTAATGGGAATCTGATTGATCATGCTGTGAGTTTTGTTACTAAAATCCTTACAGGCAGTAAAAAGTTTTGTAAGGTCAGAATTACATCCCTTGCATGATCATAGTATTCACAATGATTTAATAAGTTTTCCTCATCCCCCACATTTAAATTGAGCTGAGGTTCTACATATATATAGCATTTGATATTCCACTTTCAACTCAGTGATGAATAAGTAAATTGTTCAACAATATGTATAGTTCATAGAAAGTAGCCCTGCTACAATTTTTCGTCAGCAAGAAGTTTATATTCTACTTTGAATGGTTATTTAAAATTATTGAAATTTAATGATAGCGTCATACGGTTTATGCCCTGATCGTTTATATTTCTGATAATGTGATGTAGCTGAATTTCTTCCTTGTTAACAGTCATAATCATTTCATTGCCATTTCCAATATTACCATCCAAGTGAATGATCTTATAGTATATGTAAGAGATGGTGATGCTTATACTGAAAGTAATGCCAAATACATACATTGAATAAAATCAACATTAATAAATTCCTTGAAAAATTAAATGAACCTGATTGAGGTAAATTGGTAAGGAAAGAACTTATGACTTAGAGAATGATATACCAAGATAAAATTCGCAATGAATGTTTGTCATAGTTAACCTAGTATATGTATAACTGAAAATGGACACATTCAAATGATATTAATGTTAAATGGGGTGTTACATTTTGAAAAAGTGAACATGAACAGGCATTTCAAAGGGCAATTCTGAAAATAGACACTGTAATATTGCTTGTTGATTGAAAAAAAATCTTCTCCAAGGCACTGCAAATAAGTAATAGTTAATGAACCATGTCAGAAACTTTTTTTTATCATAAAATCTGACCAATTTCAATGGCAGATATCTTTAATAATCACCAAGGAGCAATTGAAGTATATTTCTTAATTAAATATACTTCNAAAAAATAAAATAATTAGTAAAGGATATTTGCGAGGTAAGCTCTACAAAATTAATTATCTGTTATGTATGTATGTATATCCATCCAATTAAAACAATACACAAGTTTGTTCACAGGAAGTAGTAACAATCATAAATTGCAAGAAGACACCGATTACAGATATATTTTGCCAAATAATATCCTTATCAGGATTTAAATATTCAGAGTGTCAACATGGATGAGATGTAATATTTTTTACTAAATGAAAAGTAATTATATATTTAAATAACATTTTATCATAAAAGCATAACTCTGGAGTTATCGATTGCCATCGATATTTCTCAAGGGGACAGCTTTGTTCCTATAATAGGTAGACTTTTTTTAAACTATACAAACATGCAAAAAAATCATAATTTATGAAATATCTCTGTAACAATCAATAAATGGACTTGGGATGTTTAAAAAAAGATTTGATGCTACTTCAAGAATAGAGGTATCAATGACAAAACAAAGATTATGCTGACAAAAATTAAATAGAATCGATGCTTCTATTGCACTGTTATTATTCTTTTAAGTTTTCTATACATGGATTGTATTAATTTATTGTTGCCAGTTCTCAATCTGCTTGTAAATGTTCCTTGACAGTAGTAATGTGTGTAGAAAAAGGAAATCTTTATCATCTACACTAAATTTCATATGGAATCTACATGAGACTACAAATATGGCTACATGATTTTCGTTGACATTTTTTGACTCTCTTGGTATGCTTGACATATATGAACTAGAAAATATAGAAATGAGAGACATTCTTTTCAGTTAATAACTTCATTTAGATCAGAATTCTTTCCCTGGAATATCTGCTTTCATTCATATTGATGTATCATGATTTTTCTCCATGGAATTGAGTCCAGCAATCCAATAATGCTGTATTATTTCATCTATCCCCTGAGTACAAACTTTTATTTTACCCATATCTAAAAGCTCCATTAATCAGCAAACAATTTGCGCAACAAAGATATTTACTCAAACTTTGGTACGTGTGTTGCAATGGTTTTCCATTAACTACATAACAGTATCAGTATTATTGTTAAAACTGCTTCGACAACTTAGGTCATTTCACACGTGGGCCCCCACCAGGAATCGAACCCAGGACCACTTTCACCAAAGTCAAACACATTGTCCACTTGGCTATCCAGGAGCCCATTACATAATAATACATAACATATACAGTTCATAAAATACCCATATACATCGGTATGTACATAAACATCTTTAGTTCCAGCACCAGATGTTTTGCTGGCATTTATCTTTTTTTAGTTCTCTATGGTATAGTGTATGAAAAGTATTAATATTTCTGGATGCTAGAGACCCTATTTGCTATAGGGTCAATTTTCTTCATCTTCTTCGCCAGTTTCTCATTGGCCAAACTCTTCCTATTTGTATTTTTCTATACTTCACTTTCCACAATTCAAATAACTTACAATAAGCTCTCAAAAGAATTCTTTATTATTATTCATCAATACCATAATAATGATAAACCTGACATAAGTCAAAAAACGAACAGATGGTGGTTTCCACCACCAACTATTGTCTAACACTGACACTGCCATAGACATTCAAACCAATTGTGAAGCATTGAGTGTAGTGCAATACATTTTGACCTTTGTCACCAACATTTTTCAAACTTCTGTGCAACTAGTCAATCTGTGCTGTACACCATCAAAATTTTTGTTGTATTTTACAATGTTCTTTGTTGCACAAATTGTTTGCTCATATATGAGGGCCTTTACAATTTTATGATCAAACTGATAAGAAATGGGAAAATTTTCATTTTTTTATACTGATGTTTTCAAATCCTTCATAAGAATGAAAATATCGATGAATTGAATTAATTGATTTATTATAAAGTGATCTGAAGTGATACTGATGGAAATGCCAAACTTGGAATTTCTAACAGTCCATGGACTATTCCACTTATCTTATATATAAGGCATGCAGAAATTTCTTTGGATAGTTCTTTTTCTTCAATCACTTATTAGAATGAAAATAAAATTCAGCATATTTTACTACCAAAATAATTATCTACACAATGAGTAATCGAGAATTTAACATGAATCCTTAGCATATGGATATGCCATTCTGCAAATAGATTTCAGAAAAAAATTTTAGTGCATACAATCTAAGCTATTGCCTCTACTGAAAGTTTGTGTTTATATCTTATGAAATAATTTCTGAAGACAGAGAATAAAGTTCACTTCTTTTCTGAAAGAAAAACTACCTCAAAATAGTCAAGATGCCTCATCAGAGATGTGGCATTACTTTTTTAATGTCCTTAAATTCTTAGTAATGTGAAAATTATTTATAAATTTGTTCTATTACACATTAATCTACAATGCTTTATACCACTCCAAAAAAAAAACATGCATTGAAAGAGACTTTCATACCTGCTCTCCCATAAACCCTATCTTAGCCCTCAGAGAACAATTACCAGAAATTTTATATATAGTGGTACCTTGGTTAAGGACGGCTTTAGTTAACAACAAATAGCTGTGATAAAAAATCTTTTGGGTAACAACACAGGTTTTGGTTTACAACGCCTTCTGGTGAAGATTGACCATTAAGAACTTCCTTTATGGCTATTCATTTTATCAATGATAATTTTGTGTTGCAAATATAATTGAATAAATCATATGTACTTTATATTAATGACTTTTAATTAGTTTTATCTGCATATTAGACATGCAGTGTGGTTCTGGAAAATCGCACCTTGGATAACAACGGTTTTGGTTAATGACAAAAATCTTAAAACAGATTACTGTCGTTAACCAAGGTACCCCTGTAATGAATCACATCACCCTTCACCATAGGTATTGCATTTAAAGTAGTAACATGAATGTAGAATAAATCAGGGCACCTCAATTATGCATAAGTTACTGGGATGTTTATGATTTATTAATGACCCATATTTAGTTCTTCGTACATTTTAATTAAAGGGTAATTAATGGTAGCTATCAGAGATTTTCTTTAAAAGCATATCTTGCTTAATCTGCTGTACAGCATAAAGAAAGAACTTAAACCATGATTAAATAAAATATGGATATTTAAACCATCATCTGTTTCATTACCCTTTGTCTTCTATGCATCCTTATCTTTTTTGTACCCTGAAAATTACTTGCTATGTCATGTGGGTTGAAGAAATCAGTAATAAATTCCTTCAAGCACAAATTATCCCATAGCTACCAATGTACTTTTTAATAAAAAAATCAATACATCCACTAAACCAGCAACACATTTCTTTTGGCAATAATGAAATAAAACATCATCATTGGAAGATGTAGTCGATTTATAATAAATTTCAGAATGATTAAGGATAAAAAATAAAATAATTAGTAAAGGATATTTGCGAGGTAAGCTCTACAAAATTAATTATCTGTTATGTATGTATGTATATCCATCCAATTAAAACAATACACAAGTTTGTTCACAGGAAGTAGTAACAATCATAAATTGCAAGAAGACACCGATTACAGATATATTTTGCCAAATAATATCCTTATCAGGATTTAAATATTCATTGTGAAAACATTGAGATATCAAGAATTTCAAAACATTATTTTTAAAATTTTCTCCATTTTAAGGCATTAGGTAAGTGATTAAATAGTTTGAATGTCATTGCTCTAGGCCCATTTCAAATTATTATAAAATTGTTACATATAACATGTAAGTCATAACTTTTCCTGTCACACAAATGAATAGTACAGTTTTTTGATAAGTCATTCAAGATTTTTTCGCATAAAGAACATTATAATTAATGTATACATTAGGTAATGTTAATATACCTAATCTTTTAAAAAGAAGGATACTGAAAGTTTGGTCACACTTTAACCCAAGAATCATTTTTTCTTACTATAAAACTATTATTTACATGGAAGGAGGAAGTCCACAATACAATGTAATATGCTATACTGAAGGGGAAACAATCGTATAACATCAGCAAAACTTCCTGACTTACTGAATGTTTTAACACAGAGATAAGATAAAAAATGGTATTCAATTACGTACATTTTGTCTTGTATGATAGTCCTAATTTAGATTAAAGTACATTTACAATTCAATTGAGATTATGCACAATTGTACAATAATGATATAGTTATACCAATACCGTCACTAAATCGTATTCCATCAACAAGCAGTTTCTATGATATACAGAACAAAGAGGCTGTAATTCAGTCCTCTATTGGAAAACCAGCTTATTTTCAATTAATCTTCGTCTATTAAACGATGAAGTTTTTAGCGCTCCGCGGCGCAATTAAAATGTGGAACACATAATAAGACAAATATACCTCAGAATCATTATCAGTGAGTTAAATTTTACCAAAAAAAATATCCTAAAATATTTGCTTTGGATTACGGTACCTTTCCGTTTGACTTAAAGTAAACAATGTTTCAATATTAATGTAATTTCTTCAGTCTGTATATTTCTCCTCTTTTCCCGCTTCTTTCTCATTGGACGAACCCTTGAATTATCACTACTGGTAACCCTGTTTCTTGTTTCTTTTCTGTTTGATTGATGTCGAGTGACGTCAGATTGCTTTGACCAATAGGATGTATGAAAATAAGAGCGTTGTTTAACTTGAAACGTAGACATTGTCCAATCAGATTCGTCAATTTATACAATTTTAAGCAAAGTGTCTGAAATCTCTGTATTTCTAACTTTATTCCACTCGTAGATATACGTCAAAATGACCTCTCAGCAGATGATGCGTCGTACTCAAAGTGCATCTTGCTCAAAAAGCGTAAGAATATGTTAATACTAGGTATAGAGCTTAAGATCTTTCAATGGTAATAAGTTTAACTATTTTTTACAGTGGCAAGAGATGTTTCCCAATCCTCAATTAAACGAGCAAACATCATGCACATTTTTGAAGAAATTGGTCGCTATTGCTATTTCTAACATCACTTACCTCAGAAATATATTTCCTGAAGGTGCATTTGCTGATAGGTATTTGGAAGGTTTAAACTTAAAAGTACTGCGAGATGATGGCTGTTTTCCTGCTGTTTCACAGTTGATAAAATGGATCAAAGGGTCTTTTGAAGCGCTAGATTACAAATATGTACGTTCATAATAATCGTCTTTGAGTTTAAGATCACAACTCTTTTGTATTTTGAACTATGTAAATATTTACGCTTCTTAATGACGTTAATTTTTATACGAACTTCTCCTTTATCGATGTTTGTTATAGTTACGGCAACTAATCATTGGTATCTACAATGATCCATCCAAGCCAAATGATGTGGTTGAGACATATTCGTTTCATTTCTCATACACTAATAAGGCTCTTACTGGATGCACTTATTATCAAAATGATGGGAAAAATAAACGGTATGCTTCCTTATTCCATAAAAATTGGAAAATCTTCCGTATTTTCATTGTTAATTATGTCAACCTTTCATGGTAACTTTAGGGAACTCACAACTGAAAAAGCAGTGAATCCAGAGGAAACATTCCGACAAACCTTAAGTTTGTTTCGCCATTGCATTCTCTGCACTCATTCACTTAAGCCCTTACCCTTGGGAGCCATGATTAACATGAGACTTCTCTATTACGATGATGGCAAGTATTTTAAAGCATAAATTATGATTTCCAGTGACAGTTACTTAATACTCATTGTTGAAGCTTCTGCTACTTAGTTCATAATGAATTTGACTAGTTTTTACTTTAGTTTTTCATTACCACATTTAAATCTTATCCTTGTTATAGTTACACCAGAAGACTATGAACCTCCAGGATTCAAACCATCACCAGTATCTTCATATACATTTGTGAATGATCCAATTTTATTAAATTTAGGAAAAACTGATACTCCATGGCACAGCATGAAATTGCTGGTAGCTACCGATTCGTCTGATTTTGAGGTTGCTGATGAACGGTCTACAAAGCCAATTGATTACAAAACACCTGTATGTTACTCAATAATATTTTCTATTTAATGTTTTTCTACTTATCTGAATTAATGAGCATTTATTTTTATATGAGTTTTATTATATATAATTTTTTTGCTCAGAATACAATATATCATTAATATATTGAAGGTGTGTAATGGAAATTGAACTTCAAATATTCCTCATGTATTTGATGGATGAGTTGAATTTGTATTGACTTTCTACTTCAATTTTGAGATTCAAAGAAAAGGTTAAATTAAGATCTGTTTTTGTTAAATGTTCAAATTTAGTCTAAATGGCCAACTTACTCCTGCTTTTACTTATTTTCAACTCAGCAATTATCTTCAGACAGTTTGCCAGCATAATACTAGCAATAATTTTATTCTGATGATCTGTTAATTAATTTGAAATGGCACAATGAAATTGTTAAAACATTTTTATTTTGCGTGATGATTTGTTTTTCACTCAATTTATTCATTGTTAGATTTTTATGGTCTGCTGCATTCTTGTGTCACTTTCAGTAAGGATCGATGATAAAATTTCAGAGCACTTGCAGGGTGTGATAGTCACTATTACCAGTTCATTTTGCATATTAAAACTGAAAATACCCATTAAAAGCTGGTAAATTCTAGGTACAAAAATGGAGATTGCTGTAGCTTCATTCAAGATTTGAGGATTTATCCATGATGAGGAAAACATTAAATGATGGAATTTTTCACATCCTTTAATTGTAAATTAAATAAGTAAAATAACAATAATTAGTTACAATTATAGGTTTTAAGCAGCATTTAAGTTTATTTGACAAAAATAGATTTGTAAATACATATTCATATTACAAATGAAATCTTTAAAGTAAAGAAGATTCAGAAAAACGATCTACTATTAACAAACCAAATAAATGTAATTGAAATGACAGCATAATATGTATGATAAGAGTTTCATGTATGTGTTAAATGAATTCTTCCTTACAGAAATTCATCCATTCTTTTGTCTTAAGGCTTCCACATTACTACTTGAATTTTGATGAATAAATTAATTTGCCTCCTGTTTATTTTTTATTATTTTTATATTGTCATTATGAAGATAGTTTCACTTTGAAAGTCTGATTTCCAGAGTGAGAGGACTCTCGTAATTACTATAACAGAAATTATTCCTGATTGTAAGAAAATTCACTAAAACAATTCCCTACATTCAGAGAATAACAACATTAAAGAAAGTAAATAGTATCCATTGTATTATTTTTCTTATGTTATTCAAGTAAGCAATTTTTGTAAAATACTAGGTTTTGTATAATATTTATTTAGGATAAATCTATCAACTTGCATATCAGAGAACCATGATTAATCAATTATAAAAATTAATCTTCTCTAGCGAGATATGGAATTCCATTATAATTGAAATAATAAATGCAACTTGTACTTTTTCACAAATATATTTTGGTTAGCAACCAATGGTTTCGAACTTTCAGTTCAATGTTCGAAACCATTGGTTGCTAACCAAAATATATTTGTGGAAAAGTACAAATTGTATTTATTATTTCATTTATAATCAATTATTATCATCTCTCTATGAACCTGTTTCCTGAGTTTTTGCATTAGATTAGTTTAGCTCTTTAGAAAGAGTGAGGAGTAGTCTATAGATTAATAACTCATTGATTTTCCTGAATGAATTTCAGGGCATTGCAAGTAATTGAAATAATCGTAGTTAATGAATAGTTTGACATTTGTTGTTTACTATTATGCTTAATGTTTGTTTCTGTAGGAAAACTCTCAGAATGAAAGTGGAAAGTCTCCAGTGCAAATGGAAGTATCTCCTGATCTCCCTCCAGCTGCAAATTCTGCAAAGTCTAGTCCAGGGATATCAGGAAGCCAGAGAAGTCAGAATGCAGTTGTTCCTACTATCAGCCCTAATGAACCTGGTAAAATGAAGATTTTTTTTGTAGATAGATAGTAAATTCTTGCCATAATTGAAATCAGAATTGGAGAAAGAAGATACAGATGTAAACCAGTTGTAAAACTCCTTTCACTGATCTTTTTTTAAATTTTGAATTAAACAGGAAAAGAAAAGGAATTTTATGACTGCTATTAATTTTTATTACTTTTTTACTTTTGTATTTTTTACATTTCATAGATCTTATGTAAATTTTCTTATAAACACTCTCAGAGTCCAAGAAGCAACTTTTAATGATTATCATCATTATTTTCATCAATAAGAAGAACATGTGGTCAGTAATTGCCCAAGGTGGGATTTGGACATCCTTTTTTAGATTGTGATATCTCATTGACATGGACATAAAAAAGTATTGTTTGATAAAAAATAAAAGTTTCTGGTGGTACAATATATTTATAGAGGATTTATAATCAAATTAATAAACCAATTGACTGGTTGAAACAAGATAAATCATCATATGGAAATTGCTCTCCATATAGATATGTATGCTGCTAAATTCCATCCTTTGCTGCCCTCTTTTGTTTGTGCCTTCCACCACTCTTTTTAATATTGCGTGAACCAATCCTTCATGCTGCAGTATATGACCAACCCACCCATCCCATCTTTTTTTTTAAAGTTCTCCAGAGGGCCTGTTCTTCTTCCACCATCCTCATCACCTCACTCATCACTCTTTCTGTACAGCTTACCTTGCAAATCCTTCTGTAGCACCTCATCTCTTAAGCCTCTAGCAGCTTCCTCTTCACTTGACCCACAGTCCATGTCTCACTATCATACTGCAGCACACTCCACATGAATATCTTAACCAATGCCTTGCTGTATATTGAGGAGTTAGAAGTGAATATTCTTCTTTTACTATTAAAAACAATCTTTGTTTTTAGGATTTTTTCTTTAGCTTCTTCCATCAAAAGTTATTTTACTGCTTCGGTAGCAAAACTCTTCCACTTTCTCCAACATGTATGTCTCTATCTAACAAAATCTTTGTATTATTCTCTCCTCTGCTGGCAATTAGGACTTTTGTCCTTTGCTTATCCAGCCTCATTGGTTATTATTATTTTATCGGTTGTTAAGGATGTGCTGCATTTGTGTAAGAATATTCTGAAGCTCCTCGAGACTCTCAGCCAGAACGACAACATGATCAGCAAATCAAAGCATTTGGAACCTCTTTCATTACTACTACCCCCTGTTCAAAGAATTCATTCATCACTCTTTGTATGTATACATCGAACAGGTTTGGTGACAGTGAGCACCCCTGCCTAACTCACCTCTTTTTTTCACCCTCATCTTCCTGAGTTCCACACATTACAACTTTCTCATCCCTGTATAAGTTCCATGTAGCTCTTTTGTCCTTAAACTTCACACCAACATCCTTTATTATTCTGAACAGGTTAATCCAAGCTGCATTATGAAAGGCCTTCTCTACATCTACAAAGGACATATATGTTTCCTTAACCTTTCTAGGTCTTTTCTCCAAAATGAGTCTTAATGCGAGAATAGCTTTATCTGTATTTCTACCTCTCCCACATCTGAACTTATTATCTGACGGTATTTCTTCGATTGTTCTTTCTTCAATCCTTTGGAGCAAAATGGAGGTTAGGATTTTAGATGGACGAGACAGTTAACTGATTGTTTTGTAGTGTTCACATTGGTAGCAGCCCCTTTCTTTAGGATGAAAACTAAGATGCATTTAGTAAAATCATCTGGTATCTTGCTTGTGTCATATATCAGGTTGACCATCTCACAGATGGATTGCAGGAGATCTTTGCCAGCCACTTTGATCAGTTCTCCTGCGATACCATCAATTTCTATTGCCTCCTTTATCTCAAGTGTTTGTTCTGTCAAATTGAACTCATCCTTCGTGGTGGAACCTTACACCTGAGCATTGACTTGTTCTTCCTCTTCAATTTCAAACTCATCTAGTTCTTTTCCATTGTATAGGGTTTCAATATATTCCTTTCATTCTATTAAAATGGTCTCCTTATCATACATGAACTCTGTTATGCCACGCCCCTCATAGTCAAGAGGGGTTTGACAATAGCAATAGAAAAGGGGTACTATTGCCAGGTGTCAGGGGTTCTCTTCGAAATAATTACTCCAAAGTCTTGGTCAAAAAAAAAATAAATATATAGATTTAATTTACTGTTCGCTGGTTTGGGGATTCCGCTGGAGAGTGAACAAAGAAGGAGACATCGGCGAAGGTGAAGGCAAAACTGGTTTAGCAGGCACACACACTGTTGTTATCACACAAAACGCAAGACTGTCCACTCGGGCAGCAAAAGAGTGAGCGTGCTTCTGTCTATCTATCCTCCTCTCTACCTAATTAAAAATTATAAAACTAGTTCTTATATATCCTGGAGATTGGGAAGGTTCTAGAAAAAGGGGGTGTTAGGTTACTCCAGGAATTGCAATGGAAGGGGGGTAGAATTTAGTGAAAGGTTATTATTGGGAATTACAGTCTTTACGTTAAATTTGGCCTTACAATAGCGGTGAGTAAAGATAGGAATAGGTCATTCCTTGTCCTGAAGGGACTTTCTGAAGAAGAATGCATATAAGCAGAATCGTGGTAAAATTAAGACAAGATTGTGACTCTTGCGATGACAACAGACCAGCATTCCATTTCCTTTACCTTCTAGCGGCCGCATATTAACAATAAAGAACAAAAAAAAACATTTGCACTACTAACTGGACCCCAGATATTACAACTCTATCACCTAGGAAATTGACATGACAGATGGTTTTGGGAGAACTTATAACTGCATTAAGAATGGTCCTAGAACAATGGTGACCCTGGATGGCCATTTTTTCCTTTATTGAGAGAAAAGATCATCTTCATGTCTTGACAGATATCTCCAGAGGGCCCTTAATATTAAGGAAAGGGAAAATCCTTTTTCTAAAATATTTTATATATAAGCTCTTATTGAGCTGAGATCATTTTGCACATGAGGCAAATTGACTGGCAATTGAACCCTGGACTGATTTCACCGAAAGTGAACGCTCTATGCATTAGGCTATCCAATAGCCTTTCTTGTTCTGCTATGTTGCTGTTCTTTTACAGTTGATCATTATGAATGTTTTCAAGGATTCCAGGATGAAAGAATAAATTTCTTATCTCTTTTGATATGTTTTAGACCACAATCTTCAAAATGTTGTGCTGCTAACAGATGATAGTATTTACTGAATACTATGAAATACCATCTCATGTTGCCGCATTCGAACACTTGTGAGAAATCGAGGAATCACAATTGAAAAGAGACAAAGAGAAAATAACAACGAAGGCAAAATAAAGTAATGAATTCAATATAATTGAATTACTAGGTATTGTCAAGTAGGAAACAGTGATGCAATGGAATAACTCAAAATAAAACCGAGAGTGACTGTCCTAATAATAGCATGATAGAGTTTTATCCACTTTCAATCATCTTTTTATAAGTTTAACACAAGAATAAATTGAGCACTAATAAGTTCAGGTTCTGTGTTCTTCTTGACAACCACCGCCAAACTCCACTTACACATCACTGACATGTCCCTTGCTCAGAGACAAAGGAGGGGAAAGAAAACAGATGGAGGGGGGTTGTGGTGATCACATGACAAAAGGCAAAATAGTACTGATGGGTCTTGTCTCAATGAAATAGTCTTCCCCCACTTTGATCACTTCAGAAAACAAGGTGTCCATCCCCACCTCAGTATATAAGTCAGGTCGCTTAGCTGTGTGGTAAGCTGCTGTGGTAAGCTGCAGCTGTAAGTCTGCTTGCGATTTAGAAAGGGTGACTTTGACAGGACAGGACTGAGCAGGGCCACCAACATGCTTCTCTCTCTCTCACTAAACTAGGTGGGAACTTTTGAAACTGAAATATCAGAGCAAAGGGGTATGGCTAGAATACGGCACAATGTATATCCTCAAAATTTTCACACATTCTCTTGATTTGATATAATGCCAGGTATTTGTCAGCTGCCATTAAGGTAACATCATTTCCAGTATATCATGATATATGTGCCCTATTTTTCAAGATTTTTGTTGTTTAATTAGAACTCACAATAAATTATCAGAAATAGCCTTTTCCACACTTGGTGCTTTCTTCATTTTCAATTTGAAATTAAAATTGAAAACAGTATGGCATGGTCGAATGTGCCATAAAGTCTGAATATGTATGTGTGTATTCCATGGAATAAAAAAGGTAAGACTAGTAAGGGGCCTCTCTTGTCGCCTTGTCCTGTAGATTTTGACTATGTTAAGATGTTTTAACGAAAAATAATTTTTCTCTCACATTCCACCCTTAAGTAACATCCTAATTATGTTATACTTAAATATATATTGCACATCTCAGAATCACTATGCTTAAAGCTTACTAAATATAACAAAAATGACCTTTATAAAAAGTTGTTTTCTTTACCTCCTTATTAAAGTTATCATGAAAAATACCTCGCAAATTTTATCAAGTCAGAGTAATTTCTTATTTAGAGCAATATTAATGCATTTATTTTCATTTTTAGATATATTTTAAGTAGAAAATTCCCCACTTGATTAAACTGACTCCAATGAAAATAAGTAATCGCTAGATATTCAACTTTTAACCAATGACTCAAAGAAAATATTTTTTCTCAGGCTCAGCATTATCAACTACTGGGTCTAGATCTAGCCTAATAGAAGAAAATGAGCTTCAAGTACAACAGCCTGTTAGATGCCCATGTGGCATTCATCAGGACGATGGTGTCATGATCTTTTGTGAGAAATGCAAATATTGGCAGCATGCTGTGAGTTTTTTAACCTACGTTTCATTGATTTATTTTACCATTAAATGTTCTTTGCTGGAATAGGGATGAATATACTGAATTAATTAATGGGGCAACGGTGAATTGAAATTTGAAAATTAAAATTGTAGGTGAAGAAATTTAATTTTGTTGTCTTCTTCATAATAAATTTAAAATTTGTATAAAATCTGTGAAACTATAAGGAATTTTTTTTGCTGTACGATAGTCCTTCATCATTCATCATCACTGCTTTATCATAAAAGAATTGATTCTTTATTTTTCTGTAAAGTTAAATTTTTGTAGTAGCCAATTTGATTGATTAGCTAAGGAAGTAGATGGTCAGTTAAAAGAAAATGACAGTACAGTGGCATCACTCAATTATTCAAAAATCAAAGATAAATTATAATCTATCTTTGCATATATGCAAAATTAATAAAAATGATCTGTAAAAATTTCTCTAGAGACACATGGTGATTACTATGTAAACATTTCTCTAGAGATACATGGTGATTACTATGTAATAATTTGTGATTATCTCTTGATACAAGATCTAGTGATCTACTGCCATAATTTTATTTAAGTGTGATCAACTATCATATTATGACATGGATTGTCTGTATTCCATTATTATTAACGTATTTTCTGGTAAATAACATGCTCCTACTAGATAACATGCATTTTAAAATTGTTATTATGTTGAAGAGAATGTTTTTTCACTACTGTAATATTTATGATAATTACTCTTGTATTTTTAATGGAATTATTTGATTATGTAACAATATGTTGGTTGAAATAAAATTGCCCTAGTATGTGAGTATATACTCCATAACTTCCGTGATAGATGACGTGTGTTGTTTAGTCATTTGTTTCCGAGTTCAATACTCAAGATATTCAATAAAACAAGGTTTTCCGTTGTATATCACGCACTTTTATTTTTATCATTTTTCTATATTTTTTGTATAGATAACATGCGGGTTATCCACCAGAAAATACGGTTTTATACTAGATCACAGATTTCTCAGGATCATACAGGTTTATCATGTTCATCCAGGTTTATTGTACTCAATCATCCTCATGTTTATTCCAAATTATGATTATTGTAAACTACAGTAATTTCTCATCCATACAACATTGTCCTCACAGTATCTACATGGTTAAGCATTAGGAATGGTAAACCATTTCAATACTTACTTAAGTAAAAAAATAAACAAAGTAGAGTTAACAACTATAATAGAAGAATTTTTTCAACTTCTCCTCTAGAGGGCTGCAAGAGGTAGATCCGATTTTGGAATGAAAAGGGCTTGCTAGATTATATATTGAAAAAGTACCTTATTTATGTTGGTGGCGTGTAAAAGAACCTGCTTAAGGTTTACCAAATTTTAATGCTTTTATATTATCTTGCCCCTCAAAAATATGTTTGTGTTTGTTAAACAATCTTGGAGAAATCACCCATCCTATACACTTTTCAGTCTTAAATCAATCCTCAATTTAATTGTCTCACAACTTATCCTTATGTCAGCTCCACTTACGCATGTTATGTCATTACATGAAACAGTCATGCTTGCCAAAGCCCACTGTGGATGGGCACTCAGCTCACACTATGTATTTCAAAGCTGGTTCTGTATATATTATATATACAAATAGTATATAATAAAGCAAACTGGTAAGGTTTCAAGGTACAAATTGGGCTGAATTAGTCTTAAAAGGATTTACTTTTTCTTTCACTAAAGATAAATTTATGATTCCTCTGAATTTAGTGTTAATGCTGACTTATTTTCTATTGATAGGTCTGCTTTAAGATTCTCTCAGAAGATGGAGCACAGAAAGAACATGTTTGTGAGTTGTGCCATGACTCAAACAATGATTGTACGGATCCTTCTCTCCCACATTTACTACCTAACCATAGGAAGGTATGACTAAAGTTTCAAGATCTGTGGAATTATTGCTAATAAAATATTACATCTTATTATACATTACTATAGTCTTATTATACATTTATCATAAAAGTATCATATTTTACTGCAGTTAGAAAATTGTTGTAATGTATATTTATTCCATTTGCAATGCTGGTTTTATATTAAAGCCATATATAAATTATTTGAAACCCTTCATCAACATTTGAACTAAAAAGCAGAAGATGTATCCTTTTTCTGGTAATAGAATTGATGAACTACTGTGACGTTGGTTTGGCAACTACTAATGTTGACTTTATCAGTTGTAATTTGGAAGCAAGAAGCAGACTCACCAATTAAAGTTTTAGATATATTTCTATCGCCATTATTTTGTAATTATCTATTCAATAATATCCAGAATTAACATGAACTACTATATTACATCCTGTAACACGTAATATTTATGGGTTATAAAGAAAGCTGTTTGTCAGTTGTTGATTTCATTTTACTGTCTATGTAATTAGTTGTTCTTTTGAAGGAATAGAAGGCTGAGGCAAGCTATTTCCCATAATGATTTATTTTTCCATTATTTACTGGCTGTTGACTCACATATCAAATAATTTCTTCTGGAAGCAATGTTCTTGTATAGGCTTAACCATTGAAAATTTATTTAACGATATTAGGAAAGCTAACTTAGCTTTATCCTTAAATATGTAGTTCACTTTCAAAATATAGTTATGTAGTCAGCACGGACAGTTTATTTTGAAGGGAAAGATGATTAGAATTTGTGGTCTAGCTTAGCTACCATAGCAGTCATTACCTTCTTGATTTGATAATAAGCTTTATTTTTTGTCTACATCTCAGAGATTAAAATCCTATGGTAATATTATATCCTCAATCCCTGTAATATTTGCCTCTGTATCCCTCCATAATTTCCGTTTTGTTCTTTTCATAAAACTTTGAGACATTTTAATTTGTATTTAAAGACATGTAATGATACGTATAATGAAAATAATGAAATAAATATAAGGCGTATAACAACAGAAATTTGGTCAAGAAAATATGTTCATTGCCTTTTTCCAGCAGTTCTATTGCTGTGATGTACAGAAAAAGAGTAACATATTTACAGGAATCTTAGATGATGTTTTTTTCCTTTCTGAACTTTAGAGAAGGGGGTTTTTCTTACAATTGAAAGCAAAATTCTTAATTTCAATTAAATTTTTTCCCTTGTGGAATTCCAAAAATATTAGGTCACCTTAGAATTGGATTCATCTTAGATTTGTGCAAATACAGTGTATGGAATCTTGGTGTGAGATGAAACATGTTGTTATAGAAACTAGAGATGCACAGAAGTTTGGCTGTAGCCTTGACATTCACTCAGAGTCTAGAATTTGGCCTCAAACTCAACCTTTGAATAGCCAAATAACATCATATATTTACTGTGCATAAGTCAAATGTTGCATTAATCATGCTTGTTCATTTAGAATTATCATCATTATTATCTAGGGATTTAACTGTTGCTTATGTCCACAAATCCATTAATATTATTATATATTCACATAAGTTACAAGTAGGTGAAAACCAGGTGGTAACTTGTCACATTATTTCCTACTTATCATGTTACATAAATTATTTCATAATACATATAAAACAATACATCATAATCAGGGTTTAGGTTGCAATAGCCAGTACAATTCTCAGTTTGTCTGAGAAAATTATTTAATTCAATTGGTTGAATGATTATATTACAGCTGTTGTAGCTGCTTTTATCGTTAAAAAAGTAGTTGAAGTGGAAATAGAATGGCTGAAGGTAGTTAAATGAGCTGTAATTCTTTTAAAATTTGTGTAATAAGATGAACTGAACAAAAAAACATATTTTTATATTTATTTTAGAATTGCACTATATATTGATTATACAACTTTGTGGGGTCTTATGTGACTGCACTTCCTTGGACTGGCCCTGCCTTTATACTTATTAATATTTATAGTGAAGTTCTACCAGCCTCTCCATCTTATGCAATATTTACAGTTTGCAAAGAAATTAATATTCCTTCATTTTGACTAAAATCTTAAACTTATTATGTTTGGTTATTAATATTCTTTGAATACTGTAATTCTAATAATTATTAAGAACAATTTTTTGATTTTCTTGTATCCTAAAATTTATTTCAGTGGGGATAAATATTTGCCTCAGCTTCATCCAAATGCAGATATTAAAATGTTGGCCATAACATTGTAACTTGTAACAAGTACAAAATGGCATTTGGCCATTGTGTACTTGTTGCATCACTGTTAGAAACACAGTTTGAGGGCAGCAATCATTGAAACCAATGTCTTTGTTTATCATATTTTCTCTTAACTGAAAGGCTATCTTTCACAAATAATTTGTCAATTTTTGGCCATTAATTTTTGTTGTGTATACTTTCAGGAAATCTGCTTGTTCAGAAGAGTATTGCAATTTTGTAGTAATAATTATCGCCTCTGTGTTGATGATTTGGTAGAAAGTCTGGGATTAAATGCAGCTACAGCTGAGAAAATGATCACTAAGTTAGACGAAGAGGGAGCCCTTAAGCTCACAACTAAGAAGTCCAAAGGGTGAGTTCAATAGAATAACATAAGGAATGGAAGGAGAAACATAAGGAATCCTTATGGGCCAGCATGAAAAATTGGAACTTACTTTTGAGAGACCATAATTGTACTTAGGGTCAATTTTGATAGTATCGATTCTGTGCTTCATGGTATATCATGTATATGAAGTGTTCTTTGGTTCTCCTACAATACATTTGTTTTACTGCTGATGTTATACTCAACACTCTGAGGATGATGACTGAGTCAGCTATCAAAACCTCAACAGTGAAATAATTGAACTGTTGGAGAAATAGAGAAAACTTCTTCCATATTATCAATTTCATTTAATATTAGATTAAAAATCATAGTCGAAATTTGGTATTAATTCAGTAATTGACATAAGTTACAATAAATAAATTTTTAGTTACGATTTTTAAAATTTCCCTCTCTAATTCTAGTATTTCAGTATCTATTTACACTTATTCATATACATAAATCTATTTCGTAATAATTCAGCCAAAAAATTGACTAAGCAAAAGTGCACTTTAATTGATGTTTTGTTCAGTGCTACTGTGTCCTATATTCAATTAATTGAATGTAGGCAGTTGTTACTTCATGGTAGCCCACTAAAATAATGGAAATGAAAACTCTTTGTCCCATACCACTGGTTGATTTTAATGCAACATTTTTCACTAGGAAGTTAACATCATTGTGCCCAATGACAATACTATCTTTGATGCCTCAATCAAATTTTACTAGATGATTTGTTTTCCTGATCCATATTTCTAAGTGGACCATATTATATGTTGTCTGTTATATTATTGAATTGGTCATGAAAGTATTACTGTTTTCCCCAGGAAACACCGCCTTATCAATAAATATGCCTTGAAAAAGACTATAATGGCAAGATATTTTTCTGAGAATTCTTCACAGAAGGCAACATCTAAAAGGGTAAACTTTAGAGATTCAGAAGAATCTACATCCAACATGGTATGTTCATCCTATTTCATTAATATTAATGAACAGAAAGAATTAATTATAAAGTTTTGATGAACAGCTTCTTTAAAAGTTAAACAACTGTGTCAGCAAAGTTGCTCATTATTCAAACTTAAGTCATTGCTCCCTGTATTTGCAGAAGTAACTTGTTCTTCAAAGATTTATTCCATGATTAGTTCTAATAAAATGACAAATTTGTCATAGATTAAACCACATCTAAGCTTTAATGAATTGAATGGATGGTTGATTAAATTAAATTGATAAAATCATTTATTTGTTTGTGTGGAATAAAAATATCTCAGTAAATTATATTCTGAAACATTTTATCTTTAACAGAAGGTTTCATTGAAATGATTGAGCTTATCAGTGCCAGAAAATTTTCTGAT
Source organism: Ladona fulva (assembly GCA_000376725.2). Classification (NCBI taxonomy): domain Eukaryota; kingdom Metazoa; phylum Arthropoda; class Insecta; order Odonata; family Libellulidae; genus Ladona; species Ladona fulva. The sequence continues at coordinate 1,637,418 of KZ308165.1, forward strand.
ATTAACTGTTATAGTCTGGTTATTTTCAGTTAGTAAATTGATTTTTATCATATTTTCTCTGGAACTGATTGATCCATTTAATATTTTTGCTGCATTGTGTTTATTACTTATCTCAAAGAAGATATAAATACAGACCCTATATTTTTGCCTTGGAAAGATAAAATTGAGAGAAAATATAATTATTGTGAATAGTCTTATCTATACAAGTACCAAATAACTTCATGTCAAATAACAAATGTCTCTTGTAATTCAACCCAGGTCTTCTTTATGATATCTCCCCCTCACTATTGCTTTCAAGACAGAATTGAGTGGACCATTTTTCCTCTAAGAGTGCCTCATTAATTACTCTTTTTTCCTCTCTGAAGTTTTTAATGTACTTATCTAATTTCACTCTTCAAATGACTTCTTCAGTTATTAATGTATATTGTCTTCTCTATTGTAAAATAGAGAGGGGGTGTGTATGTTCACTTAAAACTCAAGAACTCAAAATTGCAAAGATTTCAAATTTTGCCTGTTATTAGAGGTTTATGCTATGCAGATAATAGGCTACTTTTTATTTACCTAATTGTCCATGGTTTGATCTCAGATCTATCAAACTTTCCTATAAGAGATACATGTAACTTCATTTTCTCAGTTACAAGCTTTATTTCTTTTACAAAATTAAATTAGAAAGAATCATTGTACAAGCCTGAGATAAATTTAATAAGAAAGGAATTCTTAAAAGATTTATATGCTTATCTTTGGTCATAAATTTTGACTCCAAATTAAGCCAACTTTCTCTAAATTTCACTTTGTCTTTTTTTTATAATCTGTCCCATTCAACTAAGCTAAGATGAGAGATGTTAGATTCTCTTCTGTACAAATATGATTGTTATATTTAATCCTAATTCTGTTTTTCCTTCTGAGAATAAACTGCCAATTTATCTTGTGTAATATACAGTAACATGTTAAGTTATTATACAGTAACATAATAGTAACATATGCCCATTTTACTTTCACCATCTTTTTTACGATAACAACACCATAGCTTCTCTTCTCTATTCTATTCATATTCTCTTTTCTACATATTTTGTCAATTTTACACATCATACAAAAGGACTATCATGAACAGATTTTTAAGAAGCCTTCTCATTTATCTACGCTTGAATAATTTAATATCATAATTTTATTTATACTAGTAGAATATCCAAAGTAGTCCCTTGCTGGTGATCATGCTAATTAAGTAGGAGAATTCTTCAACCTGCATAAGTATGTTTATCCCTGAATTTTGCCTACAAATTATATTTACTGCCTTACCAAAAATCCATCACCTTTATTTACATATTTTGAGGGTTTACTTTATTATGCTCTATTTTATGGAGATAGAATTCTCGTAAACTTTTCTTTCTTTACCATATCATCTGTTAACCAAAAAAACTTATTGTTTTCCCATATATATCTATTCTCCATCTGTTGTCTTTCACTCAACTTTATTTATTGCCTTCTTAAAGTATAGATTTGAAGATCAGTGGTGATGAGCAGCATCTCTGCTTTACTCCTCTTTCACAATATTTGATCATTGCTGTTTGGTCTTATTAAAAAGCATTGATCAGTTTCCTGTAATACTATTTTATTCAATTTTGAGTAAGAGTACCATTCTGTTCCTGTTGACACTGCCTAATTCTTGCTTTAGACCTTAGGCCATGACAGTTGATTGACCTTTCTTCATTCTTTTCTCAACTATTTTTTAGTACCTTGACTTTATTTGAATCCCAATCAATGTTTAATTGAATACTTTTTTGCTTTCCTCTCCTTTCTCTGATAGAGATTTTGAATGTTCAGAAAAATAAGATTAAGTGATAAGGCATGGAGTTTCAAGGAGTTAATGGGGGTTCTTGTCCTATAGACATGCTGCTTCTAATATTTTGTACCACTTCTTATGCACTGGGGTTTTCTAAAATTCTCTTCCAAGACAGAGTTTACTCTCTGGGTTGTAGGTGCATTATCCTAAAGGGTTTTGAAAGATCAATTAAAACAGTGCTAACACAGCTGCATTTCATAAACTGGCCAAAGAGAAAGTTTTAAGGGATTCAAAAGTTTTATTCCTTGTTCTTCCTCTTCCTTTCTTGCGTACTTACATACATTTTCAGAATGTCTGTAGGCAGGCTACCTTCTTGCTTCATGTATAGTTGTCTCTGTTCTCATTGGATTGGGGGGGGGAGGGGTGGTTAGATGCCCAAAACTAACCCCTTGGCCTTGCCTCTCGGTATAATAACCATAAAATTTGCAAACAATGCAGTTTTTTCTTTCTAAAGATTCTCCAGGAACATCAATGGTCTACATACCACTGGTTGGTGAATTATACATCATACACTTTGTTTCACTACTTTTTGGAATGGGTTTGTGTTGTAAGAATTCTATATCCTGGAAAGCATTGTATCTAATACACTAAATTACGCTACAGGGCTTATCTGAATCAGTTGAAAAGATGTCAATATCCAATGATGCAGAAGCAAATAATGCCTCCAAATATACTGATGGGAGTAGATGTGCTCAGAAAAGAAATCTTTCTCAAGAAACTGAGGTAAATACAAATCTGAAATTTTGTTTCCATTTTTGAAACAAAATAAAATATTATAAGTAATTAATGGCTATTTTAAGGTTATTGCTGAGGACGGTGCTGCTGAAGAAGAGATTATTGGATTTGCCAAGAAGAGGCGCAAAGTTTCAGTACCAGAAAATTTTGCTATTTAAGTTCTTTTTTGTTGAATAGGTTTACATAACATTACTTACAGTTCAAATAATTCACATCGTAAAATGTTTGTCCTTGAGCTGAATTACTTAACCTTTCAGTTATCAAGCGCTTCTTATTTTTTGTCCTACACATCAACTTGTGTATTCATGAAGTTCTTTGTTAGTTATTCATATCTTTATGTTCGTTATCTTTCTTTGAAATTTAAATTTGTTAAAGTTTTTGTTGACGTTTAATGCATTAGTTATTTTGAGTTAATTAAATAAAAAATAAAACTAAATATTTTATCTTTTGAACGTTTTGGAAGCATCTTGAGAGAAACCGCTCTCGCATTAGTTGCCACTAATGTCTGCAGGTGGCAGCGCTCGTGGCTCGCGGTCGGCTCTCCCTCCGTACCCTCGACCGAAATCGCGCTTGTGTTTACCAGACGTCGAAGGTGCGCGGCCCTGTGCATTCTGACGGCTTTGCAGCCCGTCTCTAGCTTGCGCGTCTGTCGCAAAACTCGCCATAATCTTACTGTATTCGATGACATTCTGTTTGCGTTTGAGTTTCAGACTGCACTATTTAAGCCTCTACAAAAGTTAACTGTGAATGTTTCGTATCATTGTGCACGCATAGTTTTACCCCTATAAAGGTTAGCACGTGCACCTCTAGAATCGGCATGAAAGTAGGCATGTGGAGTATACGCCGGTCGTGACGTCACGGAAGATGTGGAGGGGATCGGCAGGTTTGCTGGTCAATGGGAATGGTGAAAGGTGATCCATCGCAGTCGGTCTTGAGATTCGGAAAGCCGTTCGGAGGAGGAACGGTCGCGAGTGCTTCCCCAGTGTAAAACTCAGGATGACGGTGACTTACACCGGCGAAGTCGCCACCTGCCGCGGGTTCGGCTGTTTCCTGAAACTACTATTCCGGTGAGTAGAAGCATCTCATTACCTACATTCATTAGCATCCCTTGATGTATTTTTGCGGAAGTTTTCGCGACGGACTATTTCCTTAAAGCATTTGGGTGTAAACTGACGGAAGATTCCGAGTTTCAGTTTTAGCTAACGCGTATTTGTATTTTTGTTGCACTTATTCTTTATTGCATTATTCTCTTTATTGAAATTCGTTGCCTCGGAAATTAAACATTCCGTTGGTGTCCTTTTCCTCAAAATCAGTTCCTAATCCGAGACTTCCAAGGCTCTGTTGGATACATTTACATTAATACTGACATATTCTGCGGAAATGTTGTCGTTGAATTTAAGTTCGTACAGCGCGGGCTTAACTTTTATTAGTTTCAATTTTAGTCGTTCACTGGTCACGCCGTTACCTCCTCGATCCTGTTGTTGATCCGCAGTCGGATTCTGTTCCTACAAAATGCAGTTTTCATTGTAATCTGTTTTGATTTCTGTGAAAAGGGTCGTGCGGAATATTGGTATTACTGGAAAAAACTGTATTCCAACTCAATTTGAGACGTCTAAATAATTTTTCCAGTTTCCAAAGACCGTCAAAGTGGCCGCTGAGGCAAAGGAAGACGTTTGTAAAAGCTTTGGTATATTGTGCAATTAAAATTTCAATAACAGTCCAGATTCCTAGATTTTCCGTCGGATAATCTAGAATTCTTGTTCCCCCTTTGTGTTTGTGCTTTGGTACCGTTTGTTGTCTTTGAAGAAAGGGTCAATCAGTGATTTATTACGGATTTGTGTTGCAAACTTTAAAAATAAGCTCTTATTTAATTTTAATTTATTTGTTTTGATTCAAGTAGCCTCGTGATGCGCTGGCGTTTTTAGGAAAGTATTTAGAATGAGTAGAGGACTTAGAGATTTGAAGAAAATGGTCATCTACTGATCAAAAATAAGGATAGCTGAGGCCGTATTTTCTTTTGGAATATTTTGTAAAGAATGTAAATGGTCATCGGATGACTAATCTCAGTTGGAATAGTCAACAGTTTTTGTATTTTTGCATTTTTAATTATTGGCTGTCACAAAGATTTATCAATTCTCAGTGATAGCGAATTTTTGGAAAATCTATTTTCGCCTATATAAAAGTAGATGGAAATAATTTTAATAATACAAATTCGCTGAAAGTTATATTCCACATATTCATCGATCAGAAAATGATAGCAAAGTGCGATGGATGCTGTGAATGCCGTGCTCCTCTCAGGTGACCCAGAGGGGGAAAATTATTGGAAATGAAAGGGCGGAATCTCAATCTAATTCGAAAGTCGTTTATTGGGAGCATTGTCATATTTTAACGGCATAATTCATTAGTATTTCTCCTAAGAGTACGTCGAATTTCATTGACGGATTTCCTACAAATAGTGCGTTATCGGGTGATAGTATCAAGAGCTAATTCTTATTCATTTAAATTTATAGCCTTATAAGTCGTAATTAAGTGGTTTCTTTTGTGTTTTTGTGCTTCTTGAGGAAAGTGTTTTTCGCCAGTTTTACCAGGATTGGTATAAGCGTCCCTACGATAATTAACCCTCCGTGGTCTTCCTCAAATTTCGCATGCTGAACACTCCTTTTTGTTCGCCATCGTGATCACTCGTTTAATTCACTTTTGTTTTCGAAATTTTACATTTCTCTGTTTGTGGGACGGTGTCTCTTAATATTTCAGCCTTTTTTATCTTTTAGATGCGTGAATGTTCGTTTGTGCCGGAATCTCCTCATATGGAACAAAAAATAAGCTCGCGGTTTCTTTCTCTTTATTGAGTGGGCATTTTTCTGCGTTGATGGTTTTTCTCCGTAGAGCAATTTGAGAATATTTTTCCCCAAAACCAAAATCTTGCTATGTTTTAATATGATTTTTCTCGTTGTAAGTTAATTGTATTTAATGTATAATGTGTATAGGCACTACTACGGAGTGACTTCAGAGGCAAGGTGTAAGAAAGACATATAGGACCTCCAATGGAATTTAATAATGACAATTATTCGCTCAAGGCTCGTAAATGGAATTTTTAACGTTTACACATATCGTCGTTTAGAAAGGTATCGTCGATAATGAGGTTTCAGTATTCATCTGACTTATGACTGATTTATGGGAGATGTGACAGCTTTCGCTTTTGAATAATTGACCTAGTTTCTTGGAACGGAAGGGTTTTGATCTCTGAATAACGAATCCTATCAAAAATAACAGAGAAGCTCTATTGAAATTTCAAATCACAGACAATTTTTAGAATTATTTTTAATTTTCATATAAATTTGGAGAAATAAATTCTTTCGTAGAATTTTCTACATACCACTGGTTGGTGAATTATACATCATACACTTTGTTTCACTACTTTTTGGAATTCACTAGGAAGTTAACATCATTGTGCCCAATGACAATACTATCTTTGATGCCTCAATCAAATTTTACTAGATGATTTGTTTTCCTGATCCATATTTCTAAGTGGACCATATTATATGTTGTCTGTTATATTATTGAATTGGTCATGAAAGTATTACTGTTTTCCCCAGGAAACACCGCCTTATCAATAAATATGCCTTGAAAAAGACTATAATGGCAAGATATTTTTCTGANATAAAATATCTAGTTATTTTTAAAGAAACGATTTCTTTGACTTGGCCACCAGGTGTTGGAATCAAAGTTGGAAGGGTTCGCTGCATTTTGTACTGTTTGGTATTTTACACGTAGAGGTAAATTAAGTTTTCAGTAGAGAATTTTAGTGCACTTAGCGTGAAAATATCTATATCGTCAATTTAAATGTGAAGCACCACATTAATGAGGCTATTATTCTGTTATAACTTATTTTTCGCTGTAATCATTCTATCTCAATTTATCCAAAGATCATTCTTTTTCTCATTTATCGCTCTTATGAGTAGTGATTTCTTCTTCCTGAAGACAAAAAACTTTTAATCGAATATGATTTATAGCGTGGCTGAATGGCCATTAAAGGACATCATTACGTGCAATGAAGTGTACTTACCCACTCTTCTGCTTCCATTTTGTGGTGTTCGTAATTCCCGCCTTCTTCTCCTGACCCATAATCACTGGCACGGTTTCACGCGGAGAGAGCAGGTTAGATTTGGTCCAGCATCTCTTCGCAAATGTACGAAGGGCTGACTTTCTCCTTCTCAACCTTCTCCTAACGGTGTTTTATATGTTTTTCTTCCTATCGGCCTTTTTAGTCATTCTGGGCTTCAACTAGACCACCGACATCAATTCTCGAAGCATCACAGCTTCGCAAATCCTCCTCCTCCGTTCGGATCCCTCACGAAGAATGTCTCCCCTTTCCTTTTCCTTTCTTTTGTTCCGGAGAAAACAAGTCTTTCGCGCTGAATTCCCTTTTATGTACTGCTTAACTCGCTGACCTCTATTGTGACGAAAACCTGTTCAATCCAAGTTGCAGGGCGTTGAACCGTAATTATTTTGCATTGCGCTGCTTGCCGCCCATATGTTACCTTTTTTCGGTTTACTCAAGGGTATTCGTGATCATTCATTCCCTATTCCGCATACGCCCTCACTACGAAGTAACTTATGATAGGACATTTTTACCTGACGTTCTATAAAAAAATTCCAGAAGGTAAATGTTTCTCGTGTTTGAGGGAGTACAAAATTAATCAATCTTAATGATATTTTAGTCAGGGCGATAGCTTATCAGAAAGGGTTCTCGAAGTATGTATGTTGTATAATTATATTAAAGGACCTATTGCATTTAAAATATCAATAAGGTATTAAATATGTAGAGTACAATATCATACAACTTTATTTACGAAAAATCCACCGACGTTCGAATATTTTTATCGAATGTCTGCGTTAAAGAAATTGGAAGACGAAAAAAATGGAGGGAGGAAATGAAAAGAAAAAATCCGTGAGAACTTCGAGGAGAGGACCCAGATTTGAGAAACTTCGTCTTTCCAAAATTGATGTCGGTGGTGTGAATTTGAAGGACATATTGACGCCTCGGAGTAACTTCTCTAGCGTCAATATTTCCCGTAAAATTTTCTTCGGAGATCACGCCCTACAGATTATTCATGATAACTGCCATAAACCATTCTGTTATGGAACCCTTACTGTTCTGGAGTTTTTTATCGGTCGTCAGGTAAGAATAGCGCATATTACAATATGGCCTTGTTCCTCCTGATTCCGCTTTCTCACGCATGGGTTACTATAATGATGTAGGGCGTGGTAGTGGGAATGACTTTTATTCGACGATTACCGAGACGGCATGGATGCGAGCAATTCTGGAAATGGCGCTTAACCCCTAGTTTTCGGTTGTTCAGGATCGAATCCTTTGTAAATTCGAAAATACCATTTTCATTTTCTTTAACCCATTTCAATTAAAATTATGGTATCTTCAATTAAATTCATAGTAGTTCAAATATCTCCGAAAAATTTTTTTTTGGGTAGGAATACTTTTATATCATTGGTACTGTAACTGTATCATATGCTTATTTATAAAAAACATAGCTAATTGAGTATGATGTAATCACATTGCAACCGCATCAATTTCATTGCAAAACCGAATGTTCATATATGGAGAAAAGTATATATAAAGGCTGTAGATAGATGATGATAAAAGTATTGAAAAATCGTTTTTGAAAAATATGCTTGATGAACGTTTGTTTATATAATTATCAGTCAATAATTTATAAGTTTACAGCATGACATATATTCTACATTATTAAAGAAAATTCATGAATATAGTTTCTGTTAAATACGATCATTTCACATTCACTTCTTTTGTTGGAAAGGGGAAATCTCCTAAGAAACTCGAGTGAAACTCTCTCAGTCCAGACTTACGAATTATTAGCAGGACTGGGATGTATTAAGATTAATTGCAGCAATCTTCAACGGAGGGTTAATTTAATTTGTAAGAGGTCAATTAGAGTTCGGTCATAAATTAAGATTCCGAGAAACCTACATAACCAGGCCACTAAACTGCCGATTGGAAACGTGCTTAGTGTCTCAAGTGTTTGGTGCGGAATACTTCCGGAAAAACCCGCAAATGTACTGGTAGCAGAATTTTCTTTAAATTAGGAAATGGAAAGGGTGCCTGCTTATTGAATCTACAAAATACTCGCAACATTTTAAATATGAATGCTTTTTAAAAATCTTTCCACTTATTTATTTATAGCCATAAAATTCTCTGCTGTTTAAATGCCCCAATTAAGTTTTTACGATTATGCTTTTGAGGTTACAATTATTTAGTTGCCGTGCCACAAAAATAAACTTAAATACATATTTTGATATGAAAGGTACTAATGTTTTATAACGTTGAGCAATGAAAGTGTTTCGATGAATTAAGTATCAAATGATAAAACTTACAGAGAGAAACATTTCGAGAATTGCCGCTAGTCCAGTATGGTTGGTTATCTCATTAGAATGGAAATGAAAATTGCATTGAGACGAATAGACCCGGACACTGTCAATGCGCATTCTTCGCGTGGACATGCAGCAGCAGGTAGAAAATTCCCGTGAATTTTAACATCGCGAAATGAATTAACGCGTAGCAAACGTACCGTTTTCATTCCCGCATCGGGAATTACGAGTTCGCTGTGACTCACTTCCGCTGTGGCCGAATAAATGGTCTGTGGAAGTCGGCATGCGTTTGACACAGGAACGGAGGGGAGCTGGGAAGAAATAAGCGAAATAAGGCCTTGGGAAAGGCGCTCTGAAACCGCGAGCGACCTTGATGTCCCAACTGCCGCAAACGGAGAGCATTCTCCAGCACCATTCCGAATCTTTCCAAAATGTTTTGGAGCTGCCCCTTCGCTACCATGGGAATCGCAGTGCTCTTCGCTCTCTTCCTCTTTTGTCAGTCTAAAATATTTGCTCAGGGCGTCGGCTTATACCTCGCCACCGTGACGGTCTAGTTGTCGGCAATACTTGGCGGAACACCTGTTTCTTAAGAACGTTCACTTTCAGTGCAATTCGCGGGGAAATATTCGCGCAAATTTCGAAGATGATTCAACCGTGAAAATATCATTTTCACGCGCTGGAACTGCTGAAATCAAGACTGACCGATATTTCCTTCATCTTTGAAATCTTTCCAAAATTTCAGTCAGTATGTTTCATGTTTTGCTTAACCCAACACGATACTAAAAAGCCTTTATAAAATGGACCAACCTATCTACCCTTTCCTTTAGAAAAGGATGCTATTTTTAAGCGAAGTAACAAAGAAAAATCAAAATGCACCGAACCAATGGGAATGGTTATTTTATTTATAGGAAATAAAAATATAATAATATATCAAAGTAGAAATGTAAGCTGCGAATTTCCTTTGCTCCTCAAATATTGCATTGCAAAGTTATTTTAGCCACTGTAATATTCATATGTGTTTCTTAGTTTTATAGCATCGAATACGAAGTTTCAGAATCAAACATTCTTTACCAATCATCCCTTTAAAGAATCCTTTGAACTTGTGTTCCTTTCATAATTTCTTCTCCTTTAAGGAGGCATTTTTTAAAGCTTGATCTTCTTCTCCAGGAGTGTAAAAACTTATTAAAAGTTATTATTTGACCAGGGAAAAGTAAATATATTTGGTTGCCTGTCTGGTTAGTGTATTTACGTTTATGACAATAGCGGAGAAGATATTGTGAAACGACGAAATTGCAGTAACTTTTTGTTGAAAATTTCACAAAATTGCGTCTATGTGCTATTAGTCTCTCGATTCCTGGCTGTGATCAGGCTAGTGATTTTTTAAATTTTAATTTATTAATCTACCGATTTCTTTGCAATTTGTGATTTCCAATCTCCTAATGATTACAATGGGTAAGAAAATTATTTTTATTCCATGGAAAACTTAACTGCAACACTGGGTAATGTTATTGCACATTACCAAGTTTTGGTTGCTAGTAAGCATTGAAAACTTCTGTAAGCTGTCCATGAATGATATCTTCAATGTGTAAAATGAAAACTTCCTCCTAAAATAAAGATTCGTAGCTAAATTCCTGAATAGGTTTTGTGATTAAAATTATTTTTTGAAAATTGGGTAGGATTTTATTAATTAGAAACATACGAGTACAATTAATAGTAATATTTGTCGAGTGGATTCATCTTTGAAGATTTTGCGTGGCTTTTTTCAGTTACAATCTCAAGAAGCATTCCCTATATCCCTCTAACTCTCCGGAGCTCTAACGTTCTTTTTAATGCTGAGACATAAGTCTCTTACTTCTCAATATGCGAGTCACATCAGTCTCTTGGTAATATATTCCTTTCATCCCCTATATTTAGGCGTCTCACTGCATTGTCTTCCGCCGAATAAATTTCCTTCTTCCTCTGTTATCAGCAAGGCCAAAGAAAGCCCGATGCCTCTGTCGAACTGTAGGTAGATTGCTCGTTTTGGATAGGTTTGAACACTCATTTTTTAATTTTCTGATGCATCAAGAAACGCCGTAGATGATCGCGTAAAAATATGCTAATTTTTTACGAAGCTTTAATTTCCTACTTACTCATCGAGTATCATTTCACCAGCTTAAATTGTGTAACTTCTTTGCTTTTTCATGTTGAAATTTTGAAATAAACCAGTGAAAGAAAGAACTGCCGCAGAATAATGCAGTTATGCATAAACATATTTCCTTTTGTGTATTATGTACTAAATCTTGGCATAAATGCTGTGGTTTGCCGCTATCATAAATAATTAAGAAATCGCGGAAAATTCCAGCTAAATCTGGGATTTTTTTCCTATTTCCAGATTGGGTAGTATTATGTTTGATTGAAGCAGTTGAATGTTGTTAATTTGATAGCGATGTGAAGAGAATGCTTCAAGACCTTTTAACCATCAATTGTAACACTTACTTGAGCTATTCCTAAATTTGTGCTTTTAGATTCATTCCCCTGGCTCATTCGTGGTCTGACGAATTTATTGTTCTATTTAATGATTAATAAACTTAATACCTTGCTATTCTCACATCTTAAACCATTCAGCTTTCATGGGTTGATGTGAGAATGAATTATTCGGTCTCAATTTCGCCCTTATGTATTTAAGGAGTACAGTTGTCGGCGTAACTTTGCGAAAAATTTCCATGAATATTTAAGTTTGACTCTTTCATTTCATTAGTACCCTGCAAGCAATCATTGATAGAACTTACTACTTCATGAGACGTGATATTGGCGGTTATGCACTCATTTGTTCCACGAAAAATCATTTTTATTCGAATGCGCTAGATTCTTGACCAAGCAAAGCTCTAAAACGGTTGCCAACCAGCAACAAGCAATCGATACTATTACCTTGGCATAGTGCGCAGTTCTTGGTCCAACTTCTGCGTTGCCTTTATGATGCACTGCGTCATTTCAATCGATTCAATTTTATGTAAAAAATATTGATGAAAAATTTCGGAAACCTGTTTATTGCTGCTGAAGAGGCTCAAACGTTCAGATCTTGATTAGCTAAGCGGAGATCTTCACTCCGAAGTGTAGCACCAGCTAGGTCAATGATTTTCAGCAACGAAGCGAGTTTAGACTTAACGTAAAGCAATTAGCTTTATAAGATGAGTCGAAAATTATTGCCTCCAAGGAGCGAAGGAAATGAATTAGCTATGATAGTTCGTCAAATTGCTCGGCTTTTTCAACGGCAAGAGCATCTATATAACGTGTCGTAAATGAAGCTACATTGAGAACTCATTGAGAATGAATATTACTCCTAACATGCTGATTCTAAGCAGGGGCATAGGAAGCGGTTAAAATGGGTGGCATATTTTTAGAATTAGAACAAGAATGGTTAGATGGTTACTCGTTTGCTTTTGCGGGAATGGAAATCTATCTAACTCTTTCTTGCAACTATAATCTTTTAGTAAGCACCAGATATACCTACTAAGTGAAAATCTATATTTCCGTAAGGACGAATCAAATTTGAAACTTAGAATATTAAAGGTGATGCTCTATTCTTACGCATGGAAGGCTATTCTTAATTTATCGCTAGGCTGACCGATAAATTACAGTATATTTTACATTAATTGCAAATTTTAAAGCTATTAATAATGTAGAGAATTATTTTAAATGTATGGGAACAGGAGTCAGAATAAAAATGTAGTAAGCTACCGCATATCTATCTTTCACTTAATTTCTGCTGAAGTAACTTTTCATTTGCCAATTTTCCGGTAAAATAGTTTTCAAGAAGTTTACCGCCACAACATTTCAGCGTTTAGCTGCCCATTTCTATAGCCTCAAAGCGCGGTCGTGGAAATAAACCTACGTGGTACCGAGTAAAATTTTGCCTTCATTCCTCTCCCATTGTTTATGTCTATGTAACTACCCTGCAAGCTGCCTTTCGGCGTGTGGCAGGAGGTGCATGCACTATGATTCTATTTCCCTAATCGATTACTTTCGCGTATCGTTCGCGGGGAAAAGTTGAGTTCTTGAATCGATTGGTTCTAGCATCTATTTCCCTGATCTTTGGTTTGGTTTAATACCATCGTATTGATTCCTCGATGACTCATTCGTTATTCACATTTTAAATAAAGATATTACATATCTCAGAATTAGCTCTTCTTTTGATCATAGTGTAGATATTTTTTATAATTAAATTTAGAAATTTCAATAAAAAGCTATATTTCCTATCTTACGATGAGAATCTTATTAATTTCTCTCTTTTAATTTCACTCTTTTTTTTCTGCATATGCTTACTGGCTTATTTTGCCTTATGCAACATTAGTCTGTATGAGAAAAATTCCCTCTGAACGCATTCTTCGTGAGTACTCTTCCGAATGGTGTGGTTTCGAATTAGGGAAACGAATGATAAATGGTTTGGAACAGTTATTGAAGCCGTTTGCGAAACCGTTATACTCATGCATGCACCTGATCGGGTGATGTAAAACCCAATTTTATCATTCTTAGAAGGAATTTCTGAAAGTGAAATTTAGTTCGAAGTTCGAAAACTTCCTGACTAAAATGGAATTACCTGCAGTAAAGGAATTCGGCCTTCCTACGTATTAGAGGGTTATTGAATAAATTTCAGAGAAATTTTTCTGACGGATCCTTCTAAAATAGCTATTTATAACGGGAGCTGCGACCAGCCTATCTGCCCCCCGGGTGCAAAAATAATTTGCCACTCCATAAAATTAAATACCAAAACCATACATTTCCCGATTTGTACGTAAAATTTGTTTTGAAATACTTTGGAAACTTCATGACTTCGTTCCCCAGTTTACATTGGTCCAGACCAAACATCAGTAGCAGTAAATCATCCATATTCCCTTTGCTGACATAGAAAATTGTCACCATGAATGATTGTCACCATTGATGAATTGGTTCACACTAATTTCGAGTAATATGAAAGTTTCTAATAAAAATTGTATTGTGACAAAAAGCCTTCGATTAAGTTCCCTGAATAAATATTCCTTTCTCGTCTTGAGTTATCCGTAATTCTTTTCTCGAAATGTTTGCTCACATCATAATCATTTCTAGATAAGTTGTGTATATCACAAATATCATAATAAATATTGTTATTGCAACATAAACAATTTCAGTATAATACACTCAATATATTTACCAATCTTTAATTTCACGTCATAATATTTCCTAGATAAGTCGTGTCTATCTCGCAGAAAACAAATAATGTAGTTGTAATAATAATAATGGTTGGCTACGCTTAGGTTGCCGCCCTTTTGATGCCGCCACCAGGGTGCGATGCACCCATAGGACGGCGCGGCTCTGTTTATAACCATTTAAAATAGTCGGTAAATGCTTAAGGACGCGGGATGGGAATCTCTAGAGGATAGAAGATTTAAACAAGGCCTTAATTTACTCAACAAGTTCAGAGAAGGTACTTTCGTAGAAGATGTAGCTGATATTATGCATCCTCCCTGTTACGTAGGCCGCTCTGATACCGAGTTAAAATCAGAGAAATAGATGCTAGAACTAAATGCTAGAGTCGTTTCAATACTTCATATTTCCGCGAACGATACGCGAAAGTGATTAATTAAGGAAGTAGAGTCATGGTGCATGCACCCCCTTCCACGTGCCGAAAGGCATATTGCCCCGAGTCCTTGCAGGGTACATTGATGTAGTGTTCAGATCGTCCTTTAACATTGAATTATGAAGTCACCTAAATTGCATTACAGGAAATCCAATAGTTATGCCCAATAGGGAATCTAATTATGCCGAAAGCAGCATAGGGCTGGTTAGGTTACGTATTTATTTTGTAAACATATTGGCCTAGAAGCGAAATGTGTATATCAAATGAAGGAATAGGTGTACCGTCCAACGGTATTATAATACATGCCCAGCAAATGATCTATTGCTTAGAGAATTTCGGATACTGTCAATCAATATTGGTGTGCCAAGATTTCTTTTGTTTTGAAAAAATTATGATTTATTTCTCTCTTCAAGTCTAGTTTTTAATTTACATGGTATTTGCTACAAATATTTGCACGATTAAACGTTATTCGCAATCCATTTTATGATGTAATTGAATTCCTTTTACGTAATTTTTGTATATAGATGTGTGTGACATATTTAACCTCGAAATCTCCGAACAAGTTCCTTTCCCCGGAGAAGTATTCCTGGCAGGTAAAACCATGCAACGGTAATTTAAATACGTTTATGTTTCAAACTCACCCTGCTGACGTCTGAGAAAAGGCGTTTCAGATTATTACTACTAAAGTTAGCATAATATATAGAGATTTTATCTAATGGAAGAATGCGAGGAAAACACGATGACTATGATTTCTGAATCCAATGTATGAAGAATCAAGGAAGGAAGTTGTATTTAATCGTCTAAACGGGATGCCTCTTTGTTATGATCTCTTTTATTTCCTATTCTTTGAATGGAAGGAATTTCAATTGATAGAATAAATCATGACTTAATTGAACGATAGAAAGTCGATGTTTATGGAGAAATATTTCTCGATGCTGTATTCGGATGATGTTAATTCAAATGCTCTCAGACGCAGGTTGGGAATCCTCGAAAGAAAGGAGATTAGATGCTAGGCTGCGATTGTTAGATAAATTCAGAGGAAATACATTTTCGGAAGACGTAAATGGTATTATGCGACTCCCCTGCTACTTTGGCCGATCCGACAGTGACCGTAAAATAAGAGAAATAGACGCGAGGACAAGTCGTTTTAGGGACTTTTTTTCCGCGAACGATACGCGATATTAATAAATTAAAGAAGTAATTCTACTCTTGGTGTTTACACCCCCTGCCACACGCCGGAAGGCGGCTTGCAGGGTACCTACTTATGTAGATGTAGATTTTAGCTATCGTATATAGACAACGGAAAAGCAAGTGGATTTCCTTTGGTGCCATTCCCCTTCGTTATGAGTCAGTTCTAAATTAGGCTGATGCGACAGGCGTTGAGTCCACGGAAATCTATCCGTGTTTTCCTTTGCACCTCTATTCCCTTTGATCTTGCGAGTTAGGTGTTAAGCTCCACGGAATATAAGTCGTTCTGGTTCCAGATTCTCTCTTATGGTTCGGTGACCCTAATGGTTGCTCCCAGAAGAAGGCAACGGTGAAATACCTCTGGTATCATTTTCCAGTGATTAAGGTCATTGAAGATGTCTGAAGATTCGAAGGTCATGAGAGAAGGGAAAATTTCGCGGCTTGTTTAATTACGTCCCGGACATTAAAAGTGATTATGTTGATAATGGAGGGATAGCTTGTCATTTAAAATTAAATTTGTGTAATAGAATAAGTAGGATAGAGTGATGAAGTATTAAATATACTCTAAAATCTTATTCGGCAATTTTGGTTATTTTTTAATTTTTTAAAAGTAATTTTACAGCATAAATTTGAAAGCATTATTCATTAATTTGTATAATTTAGACGAATTTTTTTTTATTTCAATGATTCCGAACTACAAAAATCACAGTAAAAGTTCCAGTAATGTGTATTCAAGCTCGCGGATATGGGTGTCAAAGCATTTGTTATTCGCGTAGGGAAATTTATGGAGCAATATCGTACTCCTTGCCTGATGAAGACGTGAAGCGTAGAAACCATGGTCGTGGACGACCATAGTTATAGTGATACGGGTAAAACTTTTTTTCTTTAATTATGGAGTCCTACCAGAAACAGTCTGTAGTATTAGAGAAGGGAAAAGTGAATGATTGTCAATTGACAGTGTGGAAATGTACAGGCCTGTTTGAGTCGGGAATATTAAACTCCTGGCACGCTAGCAAAGAGTCTTTTGGTGATGTCATAGAAATTAATTTCTCCTTTCCCCAGACAGGATGTTAAAGAGCAGGATGCGAATCTAAAAGACGAAGAACTACCAGTCCGTTGTGCATTGTTGGTCTGAGATCAACGCTGGGGTTGATTGTGCAATACCTGCCGTAGGAATTCGTGGATGTGAACGTTTCGACGTCCTTGATCTTAAGCGACGGGGCTTAACTGGATTTCCACATCCGCAGAAGCGTTCACACCGCCAAAATGAGGTTTTCGGCAGTTGGACTGGGAAGCTTTTTCTGAATCCCGTAGGAGAGGATGAGTTAATGGTGACGTAAGAAGTTGAGTGATGGAAAGAACCTGCGAGAAACGAATTATTTTGCTCGTACTCTTTTGATGGACGTGAATGGAGAACCTCCTGAGAATCGAGAGAAATATAATTTTTTTCATGGGGGAAATATCCCCGTAAATATGAAGAAACGAATCTTCCCATCCTGGTCGATAATTAATTTAGGAGATTTCGGAATGCTCTCTGACATCGACAGCGGGAATCCGGTATCCAGCAGGCCTGTTATACGCTTAAGTACGTTATTTGTGGATAACCGTAAGTATTTGTGGATAGGGAGAGAATACAAGAATAATCGGACAACACGGATAATCCAGAATTTCACTTTTATTTCTTATGGTTTTCATAATTTACGTAATTTTTATTTGCGCAAATGTTTTCGATTTTTTTATGAATTCATTAAGAGTTTACTTCACCCGACCGCCGATCTTTTCAGCAGCGAATTTCATTGCTGTCTTATTCCCACTCCTCCACAGAAAAGTTCTTGCGGAAGTCCTGCTTGTATTAAAACGCGGAAACACTTGTTTATTACGTTTATTTTTTTTTAGGACCGCATAAAATATCGACGAAGAGTAAAAAATCATGCGCTAATAATCGGGAATTCACTGGCATTCGCATTCTTCATTTCCGCATCAGTTTTCTGTTATTTAAGTTAATAATTTTTTGTGCGTTTAGTATGAACTTCATTTGTCATCCCTATTATCCGTAATCGCCGTTTTCATTATCGTCGAAGCTCACTGTTTGTATGAATGGCCAAGCTAAATTATTTGATGTAAATAGTGCGCTCTTATGGCACAAATTTCACGTTAAGTCGATTCAATACATTTGATCATATCTGCATAGTCTTCGTAAATTCCTATTTGAAGTAAATATCTACTCGAGGTTTCAGACAAATGACCTGTTCTCGAAGAATTTCAGTAAGCTCAACTGCAACCGTAGCATTATACTCGCCGTAAGAACTTACTTCGTTATCTAAATGGCTTTAAGTAAGGACAGTAAAATATTAATTTATCCAATTTTCTTATGCCACACTGATATTCTATAGCATCATTAAAACCGATTGGCTAGGTTATAATGGGGAAATATGCTCTGGAGTTCCCAACGTCTTTTTTGGAATCGTTAAACGCTTTCTGTCGTTTGTGACTCATTGCTCTGTTCTACGCTCAATTCAAACATCTGATTCATTCCAATTGACCGTTTGCCTCGAAGTACGTGTTCTTAGTTAGGATAGAGCTGCATTTATCATGTTATTGAGAATGCCGATCTGGCGGCGTGTTTGCAATTCTGCCAAGAATGAATGAGCTATTTTTTCTCCGAAGAGCTACGAAAAATACTACCTTGATAAAATAATTGCGCATTAACGGTTTTATAAAAACAATACCAAAGGAGATATTGCGCGTTAGCAACTTAACAGCTGCAAGTTAAATCGACATGTGCGGAACGCAAGCTGCATTCTTAAAATTTTGGCATTTCTTTATGAAAGAATGGATAATGCCTATTAAACCATTGAAGAAAAAGTTGACTCGTGGGTAATTAAACTTTTATAAGTTTTTGAAAGTACTCAAATTTAAACACGAGTAACGCTGATGCATTTTCATTCTGGTAGTGCTCGATTATCCAGCATTTTCGAATTTTGTTGCACGACCATCAATTTTTCTATAACAACGGCAGAAACCATGTTGCCAATAATGTACGGTAGTAGCGTATTATCAGCGTTTAATTTAAAAGGGTCTAAATTAAGAAACGACCCCTTCCCATATTTTTTTTCCTTTATTGTTCATCCAGTTTTAATTACAAGTTTTAGAAACCAATGCTGGGATCTTACCTTTGAGTTTCAATATTGAATTTACCTATGAAAATTTAATCCTCGAAGTCGGAATGTTTCAAGTTGAAAATAAAGAATCATAGAGGAAATGAAGAATCGTAGAGGTAATAAAGAATCTTAGAAGAAATAAAGAATCGTAAATAGGAAATTCTCATGGGAATCCTTGATGAGGATGAAAAATTGAATCAGCATTAAATGAGCAAGTAGGCGGTACCCCCAAGGAATTTAGGCAAGACGGAGGGATCTGACATTCGGGAGAAGTAGGTCAAGTTCAGCACATTATATTTCCTGCGGAAATATCTTCGTTCGCAATGCAGAAGCGTCGCTCTTGCCAGTTTTTTTTTCTACTCACGCCATTCCATTGTCTCCTACGCCATGAAATAGAGGTAACTCATCTCTCGTGAACTTGCTTCTATTCCATCAGGGATTATGTAACGGGTGATGCTATACATTACATCTTCGTGGAACTGACAACTACGGATGTAACATGGAGAACCATAATGCGTATATGAAGTTAATTACATTTAGACACTCAATGTTTGATTAAGTGGATGTTCATGGCTAATTAAATTCATGTCTACCGAACTGATTATTTAACGAATTAAATCGCTAAGTAAAATAAAGGTGAACGTTTTCTATTTTAATTTCTATTGACATTCTGAGAACGAGAAATAAAACATATTTTCGAGTTTTTTTTTCAAAGTAGTACCGCATTGTACCCCGGAATACGCCACTAGGCCGGAGATTCTTGACTTCTATTATTAGTTTAATTAGGCCTATATTATGCGAAACCTGCTTCGCCCAAATTTACCATAATTAGGAGAAACGCAGAAAGGCTTCTAATTCGATTTTCCTAACTTTTCGACCAAAAATCTTTAACTGGATGCATTTTTATTCACCTTTTGCTTCAATTTGCCTTATAATTCAAATCCAACATCTGTTTTCGTCAGAATTTTTGTAAGACTTATGCATTTCTTTCTGTCTGCTTTTCTTGTTTTTTCCTTTTTTTTCAGCTTTGTTACTGACACTTTTCTTTTACTAAATTTCCCCTCTTATTAAAATTTTTTTTAGTCGCCACTGTCAATAGGTTTCGCAGGTTTTTCACACCCCCCTTCACGTGGGTGTTTTCCTGCAGGGTTTTATTTTATTTTTTTCCTAAATGCAGACTTAGGTTTTTTTTAAAACCCATATAGTAGTTCCTTCTTTTATTGCCTTTTTTTTAGTTCAACTCCCAATACCTCTTTCTTTCTATGCACAATGACTAAGGGTTAGATGTAAGAAGAGACTAATTAGTCTCAATCTCGCTCATAAATAAAGACGAGTTATTATTATTGTTATTATTAATTTGGTATTTCCATGTAGACTAGGATCCAGAACGCCAAATTGATAGGGTGTAAGGTTCCAATCTCAGGTGCGGTGTCAGAAAATGCTATCTTCTGGTTAGCCTGAGGCGCTCGTGTTCCATAGCTTATCTAGTTTAAGTTGTTCTCTTTTAAAAGAGCATCCCGAAGCAACCTTATAGAAATAGGAAATGCGGACCAAGAGAAAGAAAAAGTAACACCTGGCAAATTAATTTCATACTTCTATTTAATATGGATAATACATAATCCTCTGATGGAAGTATCAGCCCTATTTTCATTATCACTTTTTTAAGAAACCGTATTTGAATTATACTTAATGGAAAGTGGGAGTACTGAGTTCGTATCCCAGTCACGTCGATATTTTTCACTTTCGTTCATCTTTGGTTTAGAAGAAATGTCCTAAAATGAAAGTCTTTACCCTTATCTTCCCTTCATCAAATTTATTCTCACTCACATGAAGCGTAGCCTTGATTTATTAAAAGTCTTTAGTAGAAGTAGCTATTGCACGACAGTGGCTGTAGTTTGATAGGCTGATATATTTACCTAGCCATTTTATAGCTCGATGACTTCTAATGTAAGATGATAGGTATTGGGCTCTTAACAATCGTAACGCGAGCTTTGATTATTATAATAATTTAAATACTATCTCAATTGAAGCAACCATGTGTTCTCCCCACATTTTCACATTACCGTTTCATGACTTCGAGGTTTTCTTTTCAGCTACGGAGCTGTTGGGAAATTCAGTTCGACTTTACCGTGTGAACGAGCCTAGATAGCGCAACATATGAATCGTAAATTATTCAACCGTCGATCTGAATTGCGAAGTGCAGCATTCTCCGTAGGCTCTAAAATACAGAGCAAGTAGTTAGTGTCTCTCCGTCACCATTTTGAGTCATGACATCTAAATGCTTCTGAAGTTTGGGTTGCGAAGTATTCTGGTTGCAAGTGTGTTGTAAGTGCCTGTATTATTTAGATGTATCTCGTAGATTCATAAGATTTTTTGCCACTGGCTCCGTATGCATCGCGTTCTAATGGTGACTAAATAACTTCTGGCTTTTCCCGATCTCAGATCAGAGTAAATATTTTACTTGGTGTCCAGCAATGCAGCGTTAACTGAAGGAACTGATTTGCTCACGACTTCAAATAGGGCGTTTTTCCCCAGGAGATGAAATGACAAATGATATCGTGACTTGGTCTTCGTCTCATATTTATAGGCTTTTAAGCTGTGGAATTTAATCGAAGGTGGTCCGAGATGTTTACTTAGAAAGGGACAAGGAATCGGAAATTTCTTTCTGCAAGTTCGAACGGAAAGATAAATATGGATTGGTTAGCCCAAGCTATTATACTCGTTGTTCGTTAATTACCAAAAGTCAAGGTTTCTTAACATTTCTTCGGGAAAGTAGGAGAGTAAATACGATTGCTGGTACATGCGGATAAAGCCTATTGTTATGACTTAGCCTTGAGAATGTCGAATCCAAGTACGTGCTGCATGAGATTCAAGTTTTACATATTGCCCAATATGTCGTTGTTAATCTTTTAAGATAGGACAGGAATAGTGTATGTTTTGAGTACGTATTTGTCTTTGTATAGAAGATTAAGTAACAAAACTATCAGAGATTTTAATAAAAAATTGCATCTTTTGCAGGCTTGCGTATACACTCCCGAATTTTATCTCGGATAATTTTTGCTAATTCGCGTATTTTCGGCCCTGACAAAGCAAATGCGGGAATATCTTCATAAATGGTGTGGAGATTTTTATTTTGTTAATACATTTTAGAGATATATCATCAAATTATTCTTGATAACTACAAAGAAATAAATCTGCTACCGAGTGCTTCGTAAGGTTTACGGAAATCTAATTCCTCCGAGATAATTAATTCAAATGGAGATTCCTTAATTTTTTTTCCAGCGACCTTGGTTGATAGTGGATTTAAAATAAAAAATAGTGGAGGATTACGTTCTATTTCAACATAATTTTTGTAAGCCTCCCAAAACGGAATGAGAGGATGTTCTGGCTCGACAACTTAATTAGATAAACCATCCAAGCGGCAAGTGGAAGATTCCAGGTTCGAATTCCGGTCCTGTCAGACTTTTTCCTGCCCGTTTTTTTGGGATTATTTTTAATGCTTGTGATTTTTTTAATGGCTTAATGCAAACGCAATCGGTTATTTATTTATTCATAAATCACTTTCTTCTCCCATTTAGTTTTATTTTACAACTCGTTTTGCCCTTTTCTGGTAATTCCCCTCTACATATTATAAAATGCCTCAAGTTTGGGTGCCTTTGGTCCCTTGTTCGATCCCGGTAAGGTCGATTTTCTCGGTACGTGTTGACATCAGAAAGGGTATCCGGCCATAAAATTAGCTTCTAAACTGAAAATATCATCATTACCTAGGAAAGTAATATCGGTACCTTTACTAATTATCAGTCATAGTGAAGTAATTAAGTATTGGGAATAAGGTTTAGGAGCTTATAGGAACCCTACATCGGATATAATTGTAATTCTACAATAACTAATAATTAAATCTGCTTTCTCGTGCATCATCTCTCAAAGACACCTTAAGAGGGATGAATAGCGATGCGAGTCTCTTGCCTACAGTTGAGATATCTCTTTCGCCTGCATAGTGTTTAGAAGGGCGTAGTTTCTATGCGGTGGGTGAAGGGCGTGTCGGTTTAATGAAGGGCTGAAGAGGTAGGCGAAATTGCGGCCGGTGACTTGATGGTTGCCTCGAAAAATCGGTTGTCTTCCAGTTTTCCACATGGTTGCCGTTTTTCTGTGCCACTTCCTTCGAAGACATCTCTCGAAAGTACAAGGTCTCTTGCGCTTTTTTTACCTCCACGTCCAGTGGTTGAACTTTTGTTTGGAAATAGGACGTCTGAAGGTAGAACTCCGAAATTTTGGAGGAATCCTACGTTTTGGAGGAATTTTCGATTCGTGATCTCGTGATATATTGCCTGTTTTTCTCAGAAAATTTCGTCGAAAGAAGCAATCCAAATCCATCACATTAATCAACCTAAGAATGAATTGGAAAATGGTTAGCACTTTGTTTCAACGTTTCTTATTGTCTTCTATGCAAATATATAAATTTCCCATTTATGTTAATCGAAAAAGGTTTATTTTACATTCACGATATTTATCCATTTTCATGTTTATGTAGAATGGTATAAGTTCATGATAACCGTGTATTAAGAATCTCAAAAAATAATTGAAATGCGTACTTCGTATTTTCCACAAGTTTATATTAAAAATCGACCGGTTTCGACCATGACGGTCATCATCAGGTACACTATATCTTGAAATGACAATTCATTATAGTCATTTCAAGATATAGTGTACCTGATGATGACCGTCATGGTCGAAACCGGTCGATTTTTAAAATAAACTTGTGGAAAATACGAAGTACGCATTTCAATTATTTTAGATGGCGTTCCACAATATTAGACCAGAACATCTGGAGTTTATAAGAATCTCAAACTTCTCAAATGAGTTCTTCTTAATTAACATATGGTTAATATTTTTTTCGGGTTTAGAGATGAAAATTGCTTTTGCTCATATTATGTCGAGACATCATATCAGAATGTTTTTAATCGTGAGTTTTCAATGAAGATCAAGAATTTGAGGAATTTAGAATGAGTCATGAGCGATATTTTATTCAATTTTTTTATTACATCGATTCTTGATTGATTCGAAATGGGGTGGAATGCCAATCTCAAATGAAGAGGATTTGCTCGAAAAATAGTTGCTTTTACTTCTGAGAGATACAATCCTCAAAGTCAGAGTAATTACAATTAAGTCGTAGATTAGCCAACCCACCAACGCCTAGCGTGATCATGTGGCTACGCGGGAAGTATGAACATTAAAAAATTTAAAATTCAGTTAATCTCTGTTGCTGGAATCATAAGTCGATCAATGGAATTATTTTATCTTCCTTTGGGTATTGGGTGGAGAAAGATGTATTTTTCATCAATTTTGTTAGCCTGTGATAATACGGAAACTACTAATGCTGAGTAATGGCATTCATTTTGGTCATTATACATTGAATGCAACGAAAAGTGTTATTCATAGAGTCACTATACCGCACGAGGCTGGATGTTTTCCACTCGTGGCATTGTGGCTCACCGATGAAAGTAAACCAAACTACCTCACTCCTCCTAAAAAGGCTCATTCCCTCTCCAGAGATTTGATTGGTAATAGAGGATAGTTCTGATTTCAAACCGACTTCCGGGCTGAATACTGTGCAGAAAAACAGATTCAATCACTTAAAAGAGAGCTATATTCTGATTGGTTTCTTTGACGAGTGCCTTTAATATCGTAGCAGTGATTGTCGATTCGCTAAATACGATAATATCTACAAAAATATTACTTAAATTTTAACTCACTAAGAAATAAAATCAGCATTAATATGTTTAGGACGTTCTAAACTCTGGATATCAAAACAACTTGTATTATTGGTGACACATGTATAGTAAGAGCTCTTTTTTGCGCGACTCCTGGACCATGGAGACATTGCAATTACGGCAATAATTCACTCCACTTCCTTTCCCTTTTCCCCGTTCTTTAATTGCCTCATAATTAACCCTTATCGTCTGCTTCTTCCCCACCATCTTCCATCTGCTCGGAGTCGATTCGAGTCACACATTCGGTGACGTCTTATAAAAAAACGCATCGCTGGAGATGTTTTCAAGTAGCCTTATTTCGCTGTTCTACAGGCAACGCTTTGCCCATTCGACGAATGTAAACAACGATTTCCTTTCACGAGTTACGTGAGCTTCCGCATGAGAAAGTCTTATAGCTGGAAGAGAAATGCTGCTCACCTTGTTCTTTTCGCTGCTTTTGCGTGCGCAGAATAAGGCTGTCATTATTCCGGAAAGATAGTGGAAACTCATTCGAACTTTTGTGGTTTTGCACTAAAGTTTCCCCCACATAATTACTAGAGAAGAAACGGATAGACAGTTATTTACAGAGTTCGATTTCAGAAACGATGGCTTCCGCCTCCTAATTGCAGTTACATTCCCTTAGCTGAGGAGATGATACTCTACTTGCAGATAATCCTGTTTAGTAGATAATGCTGATAATACTATTTTGAACGCCAATCGCGAAAATTTTAGCGACGTTGAACATGTGAGACAAGTTCTACGAAAATGAATTTGATGTATTGTTTATAGGTGTTACGTGTGGAATGCCTTCTAAAATATTATATTATGTACCCAAATATTGGGTATTTTGTTGATGATTTTCGTTAAAGATAATGCTATCTCATTCACAAAAGCAAGTCGGTGTGTTAAGAAAGTGATACTAATGAGAAATTAAGACCTATACAAGAAATATGATTTCGTATATGAACATGCTAGTATGTATTAAATTAGATTTTCTTTATTCCTGCAACTATGTATTGTCTTGTGCAGTTATCATTCTGAAAGTTTTAAAATATTAGTGATAAATAAAAATTATCGCGGAACTTCTAAATGTCAATAAAACCTCAAGTTTTAAATCGGGGGTTTTTATAATTGATGGCACTAGTTTTATAACCTATGTGAGATATCTTGTAATTTACCCTTAGGTCGCATTACATCGTACATTACGTATTTTAATTAACCTTTTATTATATATAATACTTTATTTACATTTTAAGCTATTTATTATTTAATAGTAGACATTATCGTATCTTCACTTGCTTGCTCACTATTTGGTAATTATTAGACGTATTCAATAGTCATAAATTAGGTCTTGAAAGTACTTTTTATTTGTAAGTTTCCAGTTCGGCCAAGATGGCCAGATACCATGATGATGTAACTTACTGGAAACAATTTCCATTAATTTGGTTTGAAGCTAATTTATCTTTTTACTATGCAAATTACCTCTTCCTCCAAGTATTACGCGATCAACGAATTTGCATTTGATTATAAAGAAATTACCACCGAGAATTCAGCCTCCCAATTCACGTCAATTCTCTAAATTTCGGAATTACATAACACTTGAAATTCAGCTATACCTATCATTCCTTCTCCGCAGTAATTTCATCTTAGTTTTCTTTGGAGAAAAAGTGGGACGGTTCCCCCCTCAGGGAAGAGCCAGAAGAAAGGGAAATGAAAGCCCAAACGATGTGAGTGGAAATTGGTTACGGAAGGACTGTGATGGGAGAAGTTTTGGAAGATGGAGTTACGCACAAACGTGAAAAAGAGTTTTTGAAATTTTGTAGTACTTAATGAAATAGACAAAATGTAAAATTCCTTTTAGTTTTTGCTATTCACCGTCTCACCCAAAAGTTTTTTTTATAAATTAATAAAAACGCGTTAAAATCAATTAATTATCAGGTTATTATTATTGCTTTTATACCTTTGGAGCTTTTACTGTTTACCTTGGAAATAAGCAAGACATGATTGAAAGAAATTATAATTTTTTATTACTTAATTTTTATCATTATATTCGAGTATCTATTTTTATTACAATGTGATAAATGTTACGATACGTTTAATTCTATTTATTATTACAATAAATATGACTCTTAGGCTATCATAGTCAAAGACCTAACTGAACTCCAATGGCCAGAGTATAAACATGGGGCCCAAAAATATAAGGTACTTTGGGGCTCATTTAGATACGCCACATCTCAAAGAGGATATTTTCGGGGAATAATTACATTTAATCTACGGAATGTTTGAACGAAATCCCCGATCAGCGCAGTATATTGGGACTATATTGATCAAAGTAACAATAAAGTATACTCATCTGTACTTCGTTCCTTTATTCAACTACGATTTCATTTAACTAACCCTAAAATGTTGTACTTTTCAAGTATGAAATTACTTTTTAAAAGTTTGAAGTCACTTACGTATGATGCTACGTTAGCTTTACAAATTTTGCGTTATCATAGTAAGTATTCCTTGAATAAAACTTACAGTAAACGATTTCTGGGAAGTAGGATGTTAGTCGTTTCTTATTCTGGCGTCTCGTTTCCACTTTCTCGCAGAATTTCGAATGAAGAATTGGTGGAAGTAAGGCAAAAATCGAAATTTCCTCGCGTGACCAACGAATCGTTCTTCGACTCTTGTAATTATTCGCACGTAAGGCAGTGAAATTCCGTGTGGCATAGGAAGTGGGCGTTCACAAGAAACGGATTCTGTCTCTCACTTCTTTTGAAGAGTACCCTTTTTCATGTGCTTGTTACTTCGGTGTACGCCAGTCTATTAAAAAGAGAAAGCCCATCCCTCCATTGATGCTAGAAAATTTGCGATATAGCAACTCGTTTAGTTTGTAAAAAATCGATGAAAGAGAGAAATTATCGGTATGAGCTAGCACTACTAATTCCTCTAACGACATAATATTCAGTGCAATTTTTTAAATGTATAAACCCTATTCATTCTTTCTTTCGTAAAAGCTGCATTTTTAGCTTTCTCATACCCTCCTCCAATGACGTAAATACGAAATGCTAATATTAATCTCTCTCGTTCAAAAATTTAAATAAGTATTAATAAGACTCAAGGGGCTAAGAAAATATTTTCAAATAAATAAGGTGATTTTCGGTGATCAATATTTCCTCTGCAATGGACGCGAGTTCTTTTTAGCACTGCAAAGAAATGCCAGTATTCTCTACTTGTTTAAGGTTAAAGAATGAAAGCCGGAGTTTACTTTTTCCAAGAAAGGATCCCTCTTAATGCCTTAAATAAACATAACGTTTTTTGGGGAAGGCCGCTTTTCTAATCCCTATGAAAATAAGCAAGTTGCGAGCTTAATCTCCTCGACAATCTTCGTGGATGTCTGCTGGTCGATCTCGTTAGTTTTTTTACATTACGATTAATATTCATCACTTTTCTAATAACGTCGGCTTTCTTTAGGAATTTATTATTTTTCTGTACTTTTTTAAAACTGTTCCATAATCGTGTCGCTATTTTTCACACTTGTTTTTCATTTGTCCCATAACTCTTGGAAAACAACATTATTTACTTGAAAACTTTTTGTAAGGTACCGCATACCGATTTTAACCTCATCCCTTCCGCCTTTTGCTACCAAAAGCTTTGAAGAGGGAAAGAAGCTTACGTAGAGGAGTGAGGAAAGGTGAGGAATGAGAAACAGATGAGGAATGAGGTAGTTGACCCTTGCTTTCCTCACCGTTCCAGAATGGATATAGCGGAAAACGTCCACTTATGTGCAGTATAATAACTATGAATTGCACTTTTCTTAGCACTCGATAAGGTGTGACTATAATAAATGCCTTCTCCTAGCAATACTCATGCATCAGTAACTTCCATATTATCCTAGTCACTATCAAGACGGAGACAAAAATAAACGAAAGGTGCATTTTCCTCTATCACTTCGCAAAGGTTAATGAAAAGGAATCCCTGAAGTAATGGTGTCAGAAAAATCCAGGGGCAGGAATTAACTAAACTAAATTTACTTAGAAATTAACTATCAGATATGGAAATAGTACTTAAATATTTAATGGTGTTATATATACATTAGTGTTTACATCCTCTACTAATATTCTCATTCTTTCTTAGTTTGACCCAAAGATTAATATCGTTCTAGTGTTCTGCTATTACGTTCAAGTAGTTGACGCACAATATATTGAATGCTTCGTGACTGTTTTGTCATTATCCGCTTCCACATTCAAGCTACTGATTTGTGAGGAATAGTACATATGTACATTAGTAATGAGGTTATCAAAAAGTTCCTCAATTATCATCATCAACTTCCTTTCAAGGATTACGCATTCTGCCTATTCCGGCTTCACCTACGTAGTCTTGGTCGTCCTATACTTCTTTTTCCTAATGGCTTATATTCTAAAATCTTTCTAGGAATCCTTTCTAGAGGCATGCGATTAACATGCTCTCCCCACCTTTCTTTATAATTTGTTGCTACCTCTGTCACTGGTTGTACTCTTAATTCTTCTCTAATTTCTTCGTTTTCTATGTAGTCCATGGCGTTTTTGGCGTTCCTCAATTATAGTAAATAATTTTATGTTGCAGTACGGGTATCTCGTAGCATTTGAAAAGGAAGTTTGCAAATGTTGTGAGCAAAGTTGCTTTGTTATCGAGTTGATTCCGTAATTGCTTATTATTGTGAAGATAATTATCAACAATTTGAATCGTGGAAGGAATCCATAAATTATCTTGATATTTCTGCGTAATCTATCTAATGTTTTTCATGATTACCTATATGTGAAGCACAGAAATGACGTAAGGGCGACCTTGGCAAATATCTCTTGACCTTTAACTCGCATAATTTCTGTGTGGTTTCATGATCTTCCAAGTATTAAGCAATTTTCGATCATTGAAGTATACGGTTCTCATACTTTGTTTTCGAATCTCAACATCGTTATTTTCACGTTTCTAATTGTGATTTACCGATTCCTTGTGATGTCTCAAGCTGTTGAATGAATTTTTCACCACCTCATTTGTTACTATAGAGGATCGAGAATTATGGATTTCTCGGACATCGAGGATGTGCATTTGATCTCGTACTCTATACAGATATGAACCACACGATCGCTTTCGTACTAAATTAAATATAAATTGGAAGGAAATCTTAGTTTATTTATATTAAATTAAAACTCAAAATTTGAAATTCGTGGTTCTTGAAACCAGATATTTGCGTGAATTATACGCAGACAGTTATTCAACCCGGGTGTAAATTTACCAAAACATTAAAGTGATTTCTGTTTCAACCTAAGTACTCCAGAGCATCTCAGAAATCATCATCTGAGATATTTTAAAGCTTTCTGGCGACCGATTAGAATAGTAGGTGTTCATTCAACTGAAATGATAAACATAATAATGTTAGGTGAAATCTAACATTATTTGATCTCGACCTTCCCGTTGTCCGTGTCTAGGGTCGGCTCTTATAGCAAACAATATCATAATGAACCTATGAACAGTATAGTTGTAGTATTATTGTTAAAAATGCTTCGGCTGCTTTGGTAATTTCGTACGTAGACCCCACCGGGAATCGAACCCGGGACCGCTTCCACTAAAGTCGAACGCGTTGCCCACTTGGCTATCCCTGATCCCTACCTATGAACAGTTCGTCGCCATTTTTGGTACTGGGTCAGATTCCTTTAGATGCTAAGTGATCAACACAGGTCTGATATTTGGACAACATGTGGATGTGGAACACCCTGGAAAACTGAAAATATTTCCCTGGAAAACTCAGGGAATTTCTTAATGACTGGATAGAGGGCACCCTGAATCATCGGTCTTCTATAACACGCTAAATGTTCCCATCTTAGTTTATGAAAACGGCTTGGAAAATCTTACGTTTTTGGACAAGAGGATATTTTCTATTTGTTTTCTGCAAGAGAATCTTTAATTTCTTGTGATATTTTTGATAAATTTTAGATATTTTCCGTATCACATTCCGTTTTTATGGTGATGGTGCAGTTACACAATATCTCACCTGGGGCTCTTTCTTCCTGCCAGGTTTGATAAAGCGGTCGCACACGGAAATGCCCTAGATAGATATCCAAATATCCCTCAAGGATTTCTTTTAGCAGAAGAGGAAACTTTCACCTCTGTTAGGTTTCTTGTGGTCCTATCTTTCTCGAGAATTTTTATTGCGATGAGAAAAAAGAATAATCACGACTTCAGCAAACACATTTTCCGGCCGATGGAGTGACACATGGGAGATTTAGACGAGTGCTAACAGATCTGAGTATTTGCTTAGACTTGTCTATGATTAAAAATTGTGTTATTCTTTCCTTTTGATGATATTATGTTGGTAGTGTGATCATTTTCTCTTGGTTTCGAAAATCATATTTGCAAGTTCCAGTTATTTCTGGCTATTTAAACAGAATCGGCACTAGATATGAAAAATTGTACTTCGTTTGTTTTGAAGGTAAACCAAAGTGT
>KZ308165.1:1676960-1701072 GCA_000376725.2 Ladona fulva
TTCTAGCTTAATTTTCGGTTAAATTTCGGATTTCGGAGATATATCAATTCATCCCGCGATTCCGATAAACAGAGGCTCTGAAGCTTCTGAGGTTTCAAAAACTCAGCTAGAAAAAGATAATAATGACGTAATATTTTTCATCGATGAATGCCGCTATTAAGCTAAGGCCGACATTTCCTAATAATCCTGGCGACTGGTTTCTATTCTAGACGTTACATGTATCTACATATTTTATTCGTATTATGGAATGAGGTGGTCAGATTCACTGTCAGTCACTAGGCCAAGGATAAGGAGTTATTTAATGGTTGGAATTATTATTCGGAAAAAGGTTTCACTGTTTGGTGAAACTTCACAATATTTGAAAGGTTTATAATAAGGAGCAATGGCATGCATCATCGTTACGTAACGAGCGAACTCTGCAGAAATTCAGCGTGATGATCTTATGCTTCAATTCGTAATGCAACCGTTGAATCACTTGTTCTTCTAGACTTCTACACACTTCTAGACGTTAAGTAAAGGAGAACTCCAATACCACAAAAATGCAGGAAATCGTCACAACCAGTGTACATTTCACTAGCCAAGCTAGCATTTTCAGGGTGCGGGAAGGACTGCTATGTAGAAGTATTCATTCCTACCCGTACCCTGAAGATGCTAGCTTGGCTAGTGAAATGTACATTGGTTGTGACGATTTCCTGCATTTTGGTGGTATTGGAGTTCTCTTTTACTTAACGTTTATGTTACCACCAGTGGTCCGTATACTTCTACTTATTCTCTGGTTCTAGAATTAAATAATTTTTCCTTAGAAATAATGTCTGTATTTGTGATTTGCCAGCACGCCATTTTGTTAGGAAGCATAGATTATATTCGTTGTTAGCAATTTTATGAAATTTTATTCGGTGCTTCGTTAAAACTTAGTTTTACCCGGACATGCATAGACATCCGGGACACATCGGCTGCTGGTTCAGAACACATCTACAAAATAAGATAGTACTTCAGAACAACATACTGATTGATTGACTGATTGTAACGATCGTTTATGATTAAGTTAAGTAAACTACTCTGTCGCTCCTTCAAGTCCTAGAAAAGACAGGAAAATTTTAGAATTAGCCTTATTATGATGTTGAAGTTATTCATCAAAATTCAAATTTTACGCTATATGTAATTAACTATTAATCGAGAATCAGAAAGTTATCAATTTCGAGCTTAAGATTAAAGTTTGATTTATTCCAAGATTTTAATTGCTATTTAAAAATATTCTAGTTTCCAAACGCATATAACTCGTACTTTTTTATATGTAAACTGTTATCGTGCTACATAAACCTCATTTGCCTATGGTAAATGCAGGAGTATTTGATTTTACTTAGTGTTGAGTGTGAAAATTGATTTATCTTGCTTAATGTGTAAATTTGTCGAATTTCAAACAAAATAATATGTCATCTTTTCTTTGCTTGTTCTGTACTTATCCTTTTGCATTTTTTCGAGCAATTCCATGTTTTGGATAAGATGAAGCTATCAGATTAAAGTTTAAGTATTGCCATTAATTGGTAAAATCCTTAACCTCAGAGTAGGTCATCCAAGAGAGACTTCACATAGACTTGTCCTCAAGTTCTTGAAATAAAATTGATGCTTAATCGCGAAATAAGATTGTCTTTCCCTTTCCTTATTTCGAAGTACAGAATTTACTGTTCTAATCTTTTTTTACCATGATTCAACAACTTCTTATGTAGCGTCCTATCCTTCCTTTACGTCCGTGATTGAAAGCAGGTTTTATTGTGAGCATGTATATCTAGTGGTTCAATTTCATTGGTAGGTTTTTCAGTGTAATTTTTTCAAGTCCCTTATAGTGTTTTTTTTATTTTAATCGATTTTCAGCATATTTGATTTTCCTTTGAGAAATGTTCCAAATTTTACGAAAATAGGTATCAAGTATTCTGATGGAACAAATGTGAAGTAGGAAACTAAAATATGGGGGAAGTTACTCAAATGAAATCGCTCGTTTGAATGCCTTCGTTTTGCCATCAAAACAGCAGGCTTTCCATCTAAGAGTATGCAATTTAAGGAGATCCATTGAGGCGGAGACTCAGCAAAGGCACTGTTAAATTGGCTATGCCAATCTGGAGCAGTAATTAATCCCCCCCCCCCCATCTTCCCACCTTACCCGTACTGGCGCCCAGCTTTGTTCCCTGTTAGTTGCTTTGGTCGAACCCACGACGGAGCGTTCCCGGAGAAAACAAAAACGTTACAAACCTTGGTAGTTGAATGCGAAGGAAGCGAGGGAAGAAGTGAATTTGAGTTGATGACGGGGCAATTAATGCCCCATTTAATGAAATGGTGTAATAGAAGTAATCTTATTTTCATGTCTGGCCAATTCTTGCGTGATTCAGGACGATTCATGTTACGAAATGGAGAATGATTCTGCCAATAAGAGCGACTGTACAAGAACCCGAAAACAGAAGTTAATCCTTGCCTAGTGATTTAGTTTTATCCTTTTTTGCCTTAAAGGATTTATACAGTTATAAAATAAGAGATGCGTCAGCGCCCGACTCTGATGTGGGTAGTTCCAGGCTCGAAATTGGTCTCCCAGTGGGAGACCAATTTTCCCGATACTGGAAGGCCGTAAAATTCAATACTTGAACTAAAATTTTCAACATCACTTACCATCATAATCATCAGCCTATACCATAAGTGTTGGAAATTATATGACAATGAAGAAGAAGTAAACAAGTGGTGCTTCAAGTTATTTTGATTAGCAATACAAGGACTATAATTTGCTCTGATGCCATTCGAAAAATTACAGGTTTGAGTTAAATGGGGAATAGTCATTACCTATTCCTCAGTAGTATTTTCTAATTTATCTATTCTGGTCATGCTGCATCTTCATTTAACCTTTGATATTTTTTTCTTGGGGAGAATCCATGAAAGACGGAAGAAGGAATGGGAATTTATCCAAAAGGAAGCGGGCGTCCTTGAATTTATAAGACGCTTTATTCGCTAAATAATCTGCACGTAATATCTTAAGTTATTGGATTGATTTCGTTCCCATCTGCGTAATTCTTTACTCCTCTGATGATTTAATTCGCTTGTTCGTTAGCGACAGCTGTGATCATGGAATGCATCTAATGGGTTCAGGTAGTATTAGTGTTGTTAAAAGTGCTTCAAAGGGTATAGTTATTTGGTACACATGTAATCCCACCGGCATTCGAACGCGGGACACATTTTACCGAAGGGAAAAATGCAAAATAAATGTGCTACCGACTTGGCTATCCGGTAGTCCTTAATGAATTCGAAATCATGTATATAATATAAAACAACAGAATTGTATTTTTACTACGATATTCATTACATACATACAATTAGGTTGTGATTCCAGTATTAGCTTTATTCAATACACTAATTTATACTTTTATTTAAACTCTTAAAAACGCAATGTCAATCCGTTTATTTCTAATGTCAAAATCGTCGCGCAGGATCGAAATGCACTTGGGTTATTCCGTCAATCGGTTGGGAAAAGATTTCCAAAAGCAGTGCTTGGATTTATTTCGTTCCTTAAAATAGTCCTTTGAATTTGAATTGAAGCGTAAGAGCATTCTTCTTTCTTTTGCTGATGTTGCAAAAATCCTTTGTATCTTATCTTTGTTTGGTATTTTGTCGATTTCCTCTTTGTGAGTCACATTGTTATTACGATCTCTTACCTTCCTATTAAAAGGCCTTCCATTTAAATGCTGCTCAAGAGGCATAAAGCCTGTTCCTCGCCTACTTCATGATCACCTGAGAAGAATGCATAACGGGATTGCATTGTTGGTGCATGAGGCTGTGAAGATAATGAAGTCTAGTTCCAGTACTCTCGGAAATTTCGGTGTAAATCTTCCGCTTCGAAGCCCAAGGATAACCACTCAGGCTTGCCACCCTTATTATGGAAGGGAATATTTTTCCATCACTTTTTTATTACGTGTTTGAAATCACTGATCGGTCACGTATTCTTGCATCTCTAAAAATGGACAATCCGTGGGATGAATTTTGAGGCTGACTCGCTTGTATTGTATTACGTTTTATTCTTTTACTTCTGTGATTATATTAATCCTCTCTATCTTTAAAACATTTTCCTACTCGGAAGACACTTAGAAAAATTGTGCTTTTTCCAAGCAATTATTTATAGAACAAATAATAAATCATTATATGGAAAAAGTAGTTATCTAAGTGTCTTCCTATTGTGGATTACCACAATACTTCGCCTCNTTATTTCGTTAAGAATTTTAAAGCTCATCAAAATAAATATATCTTAAGGTTTTCTTTTTCTACATGGAAAACATTTAAAACTTTCATTTTTTTATTTAATAACAAATTATCTCCGTTTTAATTGCTTTATTAGATGAGTTCGTTGACGGAATTGCTGCAAGATCTAATTTTAGAATAAATGTAGCTGTAGCAACATCAATTTGATGGTGTATATTTCATCTAATGTTTGAAATTTCATTTAACAACCGTCAAGTTAGCGTTATTAATAATGTAATTTCCTTATTAATACATCTATAGTATATTTCTATTAAATAACAAGTATATTCCCTTATGAAATTATCTCCACTCTTGAGCAGAAGTATGCAAGAAAAGGAAGTTATGGAGGTACTGCTAACGCAAGAACTTAATCACTGCTTATAGGAGTGTGTTGATTATTATGTAACACTCTCCGTAAATTTCAATTTAAAAGTGTTGGGTTTGTAAAGTATATTTTTACACAAAATCACTGATATTTATCGGTGTAATAATTAGTTATGTGGTATATTAAAAGCATTAATTATAATTGATAATCATCAAATATTTTTTATGACAAAGTAAACGCTTTTTTGGAAAATCGTTGAAAATAATCTGTTTCGTACGAATATGTGTATGTGCTACACATGGGCTACTATGTACATGTACCTATGTATGTACCACACGAAGGCATCGTAGGGTGTGGAAGACTTCGGTAGTAGTTCTTCCGTTCTGTTTGTTGACTTGCCTCCAAAGTTAGCACTTATTTCTTCATACTCGGTCTGGTCATCATTTGCCCATATCATTAGCCCATTCAGCCACTGAACCACTTGAATCGCTCTTTGAAAAGATGACATCAGTTTGACGCCTACGCCGAGAAATCAATGATACAATGCGCTAGAACTGAGTAACATGGTCACC
Organism: Ladona fulva; assembly: GCA_000376725.2. Classification (NCBI taxonomy): domain Eukaryota; kingdom Metazoa; phylum Arthropoda; class Insecta; order Odonata; family Libellulidae; genus Ladona; species Ladona fulva. The sequence goes on from KZ308165.1 coordinate 1,682,130, forward strand.
GTCATGCGACGATTCACATTATTTCTTACCAGTCTTCCGCCCACACTCCAGTTCCTTTTTCATCGCCGTTCTTCTCCACGTAGAATACTAATGAGAGAGTGGTAAAAATGAGAATTACTTCACATTCTTTGCTACTGATTTCTTATGAAATACTCTCGTCGAAAAGTTGGAAGATTACATTTTCTGATGTATGTTTACGTAAAGGATTGAGGTTTGCCGATTACTTCAAGTGAAGACTTCTTGTAACTTTCCAAAGATTTAAATTTTCCAGTTTTTGAGGAAAAAATCTCAATTAATTTCAGAATTAGGATTTCGAAAAGGTTTTGCCATTTCCAAATAGTATTAAGTTTAACATCTTGTGATGATAGTTTGTGATAATTTTATTGTGTAACTGCACAAACGCTTCTAACCCGTTAAGTTTTGTTACGGGAGTAAAATGTTCGAAATCTTACTTTAAACCAATATTAGCGATGAGATGCATCAGAGAAATATAAATAATATCTTTTAGAGGGAGTCTCTAATACAAAGTGAAATTACCAGACTCGTCAATGAAAGGTATCTTCAAAGTATATTATACACGCTTAAGTGCTTCCTAAGTAAAGAGAAAACTGAAATTCACGCTATGTTGTGTTTCCAGTGCTTAAGTCATACATGAAGTAATCGAATTCCTTCTAAATGGTGTGTTGTCGACCATCTCAATCTTTAATTAACACAATACTTTCACAAAACTGAGAAAGCCACTTTACAGTTCAACGCTCGGTCGAGCCGTAATGTTTTTCTGTCTCCACTCAGTTTAAGACAAATTATATCTCCGTTCTATCATACCGGAATATTTTTACGAAGGGATTTGTAAATTTTACGAGGTCACGGAACCCTTAACCTTTCCCTTTCTGTTATCCCGTGTTGGATTGACGCGGAACCCTAGGAAAGTGCGGAAGTTCCGGAAACCCTTTTCCAACAGATTTATGGGTGGATGGATGAAGTGATATAATCCTTTATTTAGCCTCAAATCTATTTCTCTTCCACTGATTTGTGAAACATGGACAATATACTAGTAACGACTAAAAATAAGTCGTAGAGGTCTCGGAAAGTCATCTGTCATTTTGTAGAAGAGAATGGAATCGACCTTTTTAACCGCCACTTTTTCAGACCTTTTTTCATAAAAAGCTGATTTTTATATATAAATCTGTGAATAAATTGAATACCACCTTGTACTCGAGATTTTACTCAAAGATGTTTGTGAGACCTGACGCGAATTCGAATATTTCATGAACAGAGTCACTTCGCGGCATTTTTTTATTAATGGAAGGATATGGCTGCGAAAGTTTGACCATGAAAAGGGCGAGGAAGTCTACGAAAATAAAGTAAGTGGCGAAGTCTTATGATGTACCAATAAAGGAAGTAAATTTCACTCGTGTCTAGGGTATGTTGGAAACCGTCATGTTTACAAAGTGCATCTGCTTATGCAGCGAGCACGAACTCCGTTTTCTCGAAATATAATTGCGTGAGTTACTATTGCACAACTATAACAGTCAAGAAATTAATAATTACCGCCATATAAATATATTTTAAAGACTGATTAATAGTTGAATTCCTTTGCTCAACTCTATGCAGAATTTTCAGCTAAGAAACGTATTGCTTAAGTAGGGAAAGAATTATAAGCGGGCGGTCTAAAAGAAGAAATTACAAAGAAAGAAATCGTAAAGATAAATGGAAATGACAGTTAAAAGAGGAAAATTGATATTGATAATGATTTATAGATATCACTTAATGGGTAAAGATCAGTGGAATCAGTAAAGATCAGTTTTCCACAGTGGAGTGGAAAAAGACGTAAGAAAGCAAAAGTAAGAGATGCGGTAGGGGTGGGGAATCTCTTATCTATTGGAAATTCGTATGTGGAACCATTAGGCTGCATTTTGAGTCATTTGTTGCCTATTTTTAAGTAAATGGAATTGGAATTTTACGAAGGAATACGAAAAAAATATTTATAGGAACAGATTATTTATATTTTTTCACTCGAAGTTGTTAAATTATAATTGTAAACAAAATAATGTCTGGGTTTGTTTAAAGTTTTGAAATGAATACCGTATAGAAATCCTGAAAAGACCGCAGATTTCTTCTCCCCTAAGGAGCCCTTAGAAGAGGTTCAAACTTCTTCCCAGTTCTTTTAACGGCTATCGAAGCAGTGAAGTAAGTTTCTCTGGTTATAGTTTTTTTTTCTACGAGAATATTATCCTTCGTTGGCTGTAATTGTCCTCTTTTCATGCCTTTCAAATAAGAAAATAGAATGGAATTGGGAAAACGGAGAGAGTGGAATGATCTGGCTCAGCAGAGGATATCGGCCATGAGGATTAGCGCATGAGCACATGCTTAGTCCGAAACTTTTTTTTTCTCCCGCTGGCTCTTGATAATAACAGCAGTTTCCGGAGGAAATGACGAAACTACTGTTCCAGAACTCGCTTTATCGTCTTTTCTCAGAATTAGGATTGCCGTCGCTAGAATAAATCTCAATCGATAATTTGCGGAACGATAAACGTTAATATTAACCTTTTCGATTAAAATAAATCATAACTTTTTTAAGTTAATTATTATCTTCACGTCCTTTTTTTAACTTCCGTAGTATGCTTTTATGACAATACGTTAGCCATATTCTAATGGCAAGATACCGAAACTTATCCAATTCCGAAGAAACAGGGAAGTCGACTTAAAACTTACTCTTACTTAATTCCATGTGCTTTCCATAAACAAACTCTAAGAATGTGCAACGTCACTGCTTTATGAATGTTTTCATTTAAATGATTATTTTCAATAAAATCTTTGTAAATTATATTTTCTTCGTAACATTATATTCTACTTCCGAGTTTTTCCATCAAACCGGAACAACAGAATAATTGACCAGGATCATGCGTTAAAAACTGGACAATCCCATTCAAAAAGTTAAACATATTTATAAACACCATTGCTCTCTCTCTGTGTCTTTCTAATTATTTATTCAGTTGCAATTCTCTTAAATTCGACAAAATTCGCGATGGCATATTAAATCGAGTATTTTTAAGCATTCAGGGTGAATATTAGTTCATCAATTAAGCGGCTGTAGACAAGAGTTGTTTCTGATGAATCCGTAAATGAAGGTGTTGGCTTCTGAAAGATTCCGATTTCATTTTATATTAAGTCTAAGATACTTATTCCGCTCGTTGGCAATTAACTTCAGCACCAGGCATATCGGTAATGAGTCAACGTAACACTAATTCAACTTGGCATTCTGATGGAATTAATTATCCTTTTGAAAATCGTTCCTTCCACGATTTTTCGTCTCAATCCGAAGTTTTGCGATGATATTTTTTGTCTAAAACTTTCCCATGTTTTCGCATATTTATTAGCCAAAAAGCTGTAAAATTTGGATACTAGGGATTATTTGTCGAATTTACAGTTGACCATCGCGCTGTAAATATTAAAATTGTGGTTATAATACAAAAATCCGATTAAAATTCCATATAATGGGCCTCTCTTTTCAAAACTTTTATCATTAGGTGTCTATTTATCGTGCAGTGAAGATGCCATACTTTTATAAATAGAAGTTTATTTTAAAAAGCTTGAGTAGAAGTGTGTGTGTGATATCGAGAGCTAAGAATACAAACACACCGATATCCTTTTAAATATAAATAATCGGTGGAAAGATAAGGTCGGAACATTTTTAAGTAATCTATGACTTTCTTATTTATTTCCAAGATTTACCAGTGGTATCTGACATTAGATAACCAATTTCATAGTTTCCGCATGATTATCATGCCGTGAAACCGCAAAAGTCTTGGCTCACCATTTGACGTATATCCATGGAACTTCCGCTTAAGTTTTATGAGGAGGATTGTTTGTCTTCCTCTGTCAACTTGACTCCAGAGAAAGGAACCATACGAGTAATGTCCACAAAACGAGGATTCAGAATAATAGGGATTCCCATTTTGGGCACATCCGTTTACGTGCTCACATTTTTACCTTCGAATTACATACTTGGTAGTAGTAAAAGTACTAAATTTCGAAGTAGAAATCCCGTGTCGACCTATATACGAGAAATCTAAAAATGCAATCACCTTTGCGTTTGATATACAGCATGTATATCGATTACGCAAGTCGGAGATGTCGAATCTTGTTATTTTTCTTACCATCTGTAGACTGAAAATTTCGCATATATCTTGACCTAAACTAACATTTTTTACTTTGCTGCAACTCGAAGCTTTACGGTAAGAATCTTACGCTGTCTCCGTTATCACTTCTCATTTGATGATTTGCATTTTGAAAAACCCAGACTTCTTTCTGTCTTACATACCTATATACCAAAAATTTGTTATACACAACATCTTTGCCTATCGTTATTTACAAACTACTCTATTATTATATTTACTATTTAAATAGCTATGAATTATACAATTTAACAGAAATCTCCGAAGTAACGATACAATTGATATATTCAACCAATGAGTTGAGTTAAGGGTTTAGTTATATATTGATTAGGATATATTTTTAAGTGATGTTTATATAAATTGAATGAATGAATGAATAGGAAACGCGAAGGAGTTTTTGATGTAAGCGATTAGTGTGAATTTCGTGTTTTTTATCATACAATGTGAATACGACATAAAAATATTATTCTAATCTTGGGCCCAATGAAAAATGATCAAGTTTGGTGGATACTTGAAAGTGAGATGCTAGAGAGTTGTCTATTTCTAGAGTTGTCTGGCTCAAAAACCAAGGTGGCTTTTGAATATAACTGTAGCAACCAAAATTTAGTCGATACTCGGTTTCATCGAGAAAGAATTTTATGGACCGATGCTTAGTAATTAAAGATAAATATAAACTTAAAAAGGATCAACGACGTACTTCCGTTGCTACAACAAGCTACATGTAGGATGACAACAAAATTGAATTTTTCATTTCCATATCCTAGCTCAGAGGATTCCATTGATCTGTTGAAAACTGATCTACTGAGAGAATATCATCATTCCGATTAAATCGGAGATTTTACGAGTAACTTCAAACACGGAATTTCTTCGGTATAACGCGAAATAAACTATCCTAGAGAGTGGAAGGTTTCGAATAATTTTCAGTGGAATAAAATGTTTGAACTACTTTTAAGTAACACTTAATGTATCTTTTAACGAAAATATCAGAATATTTTAAATAATACAGGTATCTACCCATGAAGATGCTCCTGTTTATTTTTTTATTTTTATAAACGACTTTAAAAATTTGTGGACTTTAAAAAAATCCGTGAACGCAGGTGTGGAAATGAGTTTATTCTGAGAATCCGTGTTCTGAAGGTCATGTGAGGAAATGCTCCAGATCTGGAAGTGAGGTAGAACTAGTTAGGACCTTAGGAAGTAACGAGATCGTTCAACAATTTCAAAGAAGGAAACGTCACCTGCGTGAGAAGATTGTCGGTCAACATTCGTCACTCTGCCGTAGGACTTGCGTCGTCTCAGCGACGAACTAAAGCGTGCGAATGATCTCACACTTCCCTTCCGAAGTCACGAATGATGTCACTCAATTAGATGCGGGAACATTTTAAAGTTTCGCTACCTTGGCGAGACTCGGAAGGTTCGCTCCAGCTGGTGACATCATGCACCCCCCGCGCAATTGCTCCGCTTCATACTTGGTCAAAATTCCTGGATCAGTTTGTATCCTTGCTCTTGGCTGCAGGGATTGAATTATTTTTCATCGGAAGGACACGTGTATGTACTATTAGGCTGGAGTCAAACCATCGGCACGCACTTGACTGACGTATCGCTTGAATTTAAAAAGTCCGACTTCGAAATTACTCGTACGATGACGAATTCGATCGCAAAATATACTCGAGGAGATAATTTTATGTTTCATTTTCATTTGTCGCAATTACAGAAGCTTGGACATAAAGTAATTTCTATGCGTTGGTTTTAAAAATTATTTTTCTCGAATTTTAGGATAAAAATAACGTAGCTGTTTCCCCACCTCTGCTCTACATCTACATAAATACCCTGCAAGCCGCCTTTCGGTGTGCGGCAGGGGGTGTAAACACCAGGCGTTCGAGTTATCTCTTGAGCTTATTGTTGTCACTTATCATTCCCAGAAAGAATGAGGCCCGCTATTTATCCATCTCTTTACTTAATGTTATGCATATCAGGCATAGAACTGTAAATTTGCCGCTCAATTTTAGTTTTTAAGGAATTTCTGTACATCTCTGTGCTACAATTTCAGAATACCTAATTCGTGATCTAAAACTCAAGTACTAGTTTGGGTTCATTTGTGAATAATTAGGTTTGAAGTAGAACATCGATATTCGCAAAAATAGGCTTTTATTATACGTGTCATCAAGAGAGAGAGAGTAAGTGATTAGAAGATACGCAACGAAAGGAAACCATTACCTGTACTCAGTAATAATTTAACTCAGATTTTCATTACTCGATGTTTCATTCAATTCTTTTTCTCTCAGTTTTATAATGTCGAAATGTTGACTTAAAGCCCGCTTAATATTTTTACCACCCTTTTAATCTTTGATAGGCCAAGTTTTTTGTGAAATTTGGTGAAATGATTTTCCAATTTTCCGGTGAATTGAATTTGTGCTTATTTTACTGATTCGATTGAAGGAAATCATACCTACGAGTTAAACTTTTATTCTTAATGTTTCTTACACTTCCTTCCTCACTTACCTCGAAAAAATGGTCGTCTCTTTAAATGTTTGGAACAGATAGCTTTAGATCGCTGCACCATTTTCATCTTTTCCTTGGTCAAGTGCCCATTCGCCCTATTTCCCGTGTATTGTAATGTTTTGAAAAAAAATCTCGCTGTTACGTTTACCGACGCAACCAAATTCCAACCCTTTACATTATTTACGCCTTGCCCTTGGCCTTGGAGGCCTTGAATAAAGGGGAAAGGGATCCAATCTTATGACCTTCAAACAGTGCTGTAAGCCGTGTTCTCCTGCGTCCGTTTTCCTTCTCTGTATACGTATCATACTAGCGATCCACATGCAACTTCTTTCATCTTCTTTCTATCCCATGCGGTCAAGAATAGGAAATACTGAGTATACCCTCACATAGTTGGCCGGTTTGATTACTGACCAAACGCTGCATCAATTTACACTGGAAATTTAGCATAATTCATGGGAAAGTTTATCAATTTAGAAATTTACGAAGCTCTGAAAATTACATGAAATTTCCAACCCCCCCCCCATTCTTGTTTTGTTCGGTTTATTTTCCTCGGGGTTTATTATATTATGACCTCGGGGTTTTCTCGTAAAATTCACTAAGTGCGAAATGGTAGGATTTACGATCCATTTTTATGAGTCTTCCGACGACTTTTTCTCGAGTACACTTTTCACGTCTGTTTATTGACGTGTAGATTCAGCACTAGTGCTTTATTGTGGGCCGTCGTTCATAGACTTTTCTGGAGGATATTTGTTTCTTCTTTTTTCTGAGTTATTAATGAAGGAAGATGGAAATAAAAAGAACTCTGGGGAAGTGGGCGTGCCAAATATATAGTAGGCATTGAAGGAAGTGGTAATTGTAGTCAGAAGTGATTGAGAAGAGGATGCTATAGTGATTATGAATTAATGCCGCATTAGAATGGGTGTCCTATGATAAAAGAGTTATTGATTCATTAGAATGTAATAAAAGAAAGGCGTTAGTTTTTTGGACGTTACAGAACAATAGATTCTGCAAAAAGTTGTAGGACTTGAAATCAGTTCATGGGAATTTTTGTTGAAGAAATATGCTCCTCTAATTCTCTCTGCATGCTTGAAGTTGTTTTGTTTTTCGATTGTGTTACCATTAAATGTAAGTCTGCTTATCTACCAAGTGAAGCTAGTGTTGAGTTACCTTTGAATTTTAATATATTTTTTATGTATTAGGTCCGAAGTAAGCGAAGCTTCCTCATTTTAAAGCAATTTTTGTGAATTCTAACGCACTTTAGTAGAGGAATGTAGATGCAATATACGTACCACTCAAAGATTAGCGTTTAACCACATCTATCAGTAATAATAATTTTAATTTACTATTTTTTAATACATATAACAATATATATTTGCAGTGGAAGAGGTAAACTTTTACTTTCTTGAAGCCTCTTCACCTTCCTCCTTGAACTTCGCGACTGAGGAAATTTCACTTTCTTTCAGCATCGGTAACCAACAATACCAACAAAATATTTATCGTTATGAAATGAAAAGTGTTTTGAGGTCAGGTCCCAATAATTCCTGTTGGTCTACGCCCTTGCTTTCTTGTTTTATATTCATCATAATCTTCCCAGGTTGGAAATTCCCAAAATTTCGTTCATTTCATCTCTTTCGCACGACTGTGGATAGTCCTGCTATTGTAGGTCTCGTCGCTTCGTTCCACTTCTCACGAATCGATATGGACCGCCCTGATTGCCGTAACTCCTCAAACGTCCCGCATTCGAAAGCTCCGAAAAGTGCATCGGAATGCGGTGCCAGAAGTTTTTACCGAGGAATGAAAGTCCGCAAACTCTATTTTTTGTGTATGCTTTGTCTTCCTCAAATTGAAGAGTCGTAGAATTTTTGTCCAGTGTCATTTTTTGTCAGTGTCACATAACTGCATTTTCGGTTTCTGTCATTTTCCCGTTATTATCCTTCCATCCCTGTTTTCGTTTGCACCAAAAGAGATCAATGTTGAAACCCTGGACAAATAACTCGCTGGACAGATTTGTATAAAAATGTTTCGTTTCTGTCATTCAGGAAGTAAACGAATTATGTAAAGGTGGTGATGATGGAGGAAGATTCTGTATACCCTCGAAGGATATCTAGAGACTTTATGCGTGTTTATATAATTTCATTTTTATCTTTTCGCAAGAGATGTAATGCGTTACCTTTCCATTAATTATTAGCGAAACCTCATCGATAAATTTCGATTGAAATGTATCTTATCGTCTATTTTACTGCAATTTTTCCCAAATAACTTCTGTTTGAGAAATATATCTGTTTTTGACATCATTCATTTACCGAAGCTCTACCTATCACATAACCGAGGAATTCTTGTAAATAATTAGCATGTTATAGTATCTATTTTGTGAAACAAAGTTAATGTGATATTATTCATGCGTTTATCCTCATTTACTGAACTATCTTATTTATTCTTATTTTATTGCGTTCGATGGAAGAAGAGACTTCTAGTCTCGATCTCGCCCAAATATGGACGTTTTATTGCTACTATGTTTTTCCACATTTATTTTTTCAAGAGAAAAGGAATTTTTGTCCCTCCTTAACCTTTTTTACCAAGTATTATTTATCGGTACTTATTTACCAACCATTATGGTTTATAGATCTACGGAATACTCTATCGAAAATTACTTAGCCATCCTTATCCATGTCAATCGCTTGATTCTCACATGAATCCCAAGTAACACCATCTGCTTCTCGTTATTCACCACAGGTCTTATATAATTCTTTCCACCACTCATTCCATAATGTCTTCAGGAAACCAATGCGCCGTAATGATTAATGTGGTTATTTTTTTCCATTAACGTTTCCTATGGATCTCCCATTTTTTCTTCTTCATTAGTTACCCGGCATGTTCCATTTATTTCCATCATTCCTTGGTAACCAGATGTCTTTTCCTCTATGCTGCCGGTATAGTATGTAAGAGTACATGCTTGGTAACTTAGATAAAGGAAAATCCGTGTTTATCTAAGTTTACGTTTTTGTGAACCTTAGCATCCATATTACCTAAGAACTCCATCACCTCAAGCCTCTTTAATTTCACTTTTAGCCAAACCAATAACAGAATCCCGTTATTTACATAATCTAACAATGTGTAGTTCATCAAATTAAAATGTTTTCCCCAACTTCACGCGCTTTACATTCTTGAAGTCGAAAATGCACTAGTTTCACGTATCACTATATCCTTGATAGATGGCATGTATAACTGGAAACGAGTTTTTCTATGGCGACTGCGTTAACGACCAATAGAGGTAGATCTTTACCTGATTACTTTTTCTATTCTTTCCCGCAGCTGAAGATCTCTTGTGAATCTTCGGGATTATTAAAGCCGAGTAGATTAAGAAACCAGATTGCTCGAAAATCCTGATTTTTTTCAAATTCACTTCCTGTTTGGATGAATTACCCAATATCACGCAATATACCATTGATTAAATGCTATTTAATAGCATATCAGGGAACTCTTTTCGTACTAAATAGACAGAAATGTATATTTTTTTATTCTCGTCTCAATGTTATTCATTGCGGTGATGAGATTATAGTCATTGGAGCATTCATTTAGATCATCCCTTATTGAATTCTGTGAAAAGTGTTATTCACAGGGTAATTGTGCTATAATTTCGTGGACTTATTTTACTGATAGCATTGCGGATCAGAGCGGAAAGCCAAGCAAACTACATCACTTTTCATCTAGTTTAGTAAGACTCGATCCTTTTCTGGAGCTCCTAGTTGAGGAATGAAGTTCAAACCGTCCTTCTAGCTGAGTACTGGTAGACATGGAAGCTCCACGCAAGCACTCCGTAACTTTCGCCCTCCAGCTGAACTTCTCATCATCGTTAGAACTGTCGATGTGTTTGTTCACTCTTCACTGCCACTGGTAGCCGTCTCTATTTCAAAATTCCTTTTCCCGCAACTCAGTCGATATTTCTCAGAAGGTTCAACGCTCGCGTGCACTTGGTCAGACTTAATGTCCTTCGAGTTCCTTATATAAATAGGCCTGTGAGACATGTTCCTTTAGGATACCTCACGGATCCGCTAAGTAGCCTTTTCATTTCCGAGCGGAAATTTCCTTTCGTCTCACTTCACTTTCTATGCGTTGACATCCTGACACGTGTAGCAAGTGTAGCATGGTGCCATTTTGGAAATTAACGGTGTAGGAAGTTAACTTACCAACTGATTTCATAAGTCTGCGTATATATTCATCTAAGGCGTCTATACGCATCTAGGCGCGAATAAAGGGCGAGCAAAATAAATGAGTAGCTTCAGCGGTTCCTTAATGGTTATGCATTCATATTGAGTACAAACTCCCCCAGGAAATTTTCTGCGATGAAAGATTTCTGCGTATTTTTTGTAGTTTTTTTCTTGATCTTTTATAGTTTCCGAAATCTATTCGAGTAAAGCTTAATGGATAGATATATGGTTCTGATTTCGACGTTGAATTACATACGTGGTTCTTATCACCGCTAAGTTGTTTATTGCCGTCTTAGAGTATGTTTTAAATTCCGAATTCGATGTCACTGGTTTGCAACATATGTTGCACAACAGCAACATTGGTTTTCAGGATACTTATATGGCATAGACAACACATTGTGTCCAATGCGTAAATTCTTTCCCTACTTTTTTTTGGGATATTTGAGTGTAAAAAGATGATCTTTAATTCCTTTAATTCCATCCACGTGAACATGCGATATAGCTAGAGTTGTCAAACTTATACACAAACATGTATCTACTAAATACGCATAGTTCCTGCTACAAGAGCAATAATATCGTTTCTCATTTTTTTAAACGAATTTCGGCAGCCATAGAGGCTGTAATTAAGATTAATAATGATTAATAATAATAACTAGTAAGTTAAGCTGTAATTAAGTCAGTGACGCGTTTTAGGAATCCTCATGATAGCCTTCTCGAAGAAAATATCCCAAATGTATTAACGAATCAGCGAGCAAACGGATCAATGTCTAGTGGAGGCTTTCACCCCGAAATAAATGGTTGACATTTAAGAGAAGTCGTGTAAATCCTGCTACTTATCTGAGGCAGCCATGAGAAAATGGAAAAAGAGAATTCACTCTTCAATAGTGCTTTAAAGCTTTTTTTAAAAGTCGTTGCATTGATCCGTATAGAGCTGAAGGTGAATGCTACGATAGTGCAGCGAGTTCCGTGCGAGTGATTCCATAAAAATTTTATCTTTCGTCATCCAGATACAAATTATTCGGTTTGCCAGCTTTTTTCATTAACCTTTGCATTGAATGATGCTCTGCTGTTGATTTCAGTTGATTGAACTTTTCAAACGAAATATCTTTCAAATGATATACGAACCTTCTGTTCCAGCTATAGTTTCTAGATCTATGTAATGCTTCGTATTTTTTTGTGAAAAGTAGCGGAAAAGGGACTTTCATTTCTTTTCTCTGTTTGGTTTATAACTGTGATAATATGAAAGCTTCTGACATAAGTTATTAGTGATGCTGCATAATGGAATTCATACTGAACAATTCATACTAATTACTGCTCTAAAAAGAGGAGCATTACTGATTCATTTGTTCGTGTTTTACGCACGTATTCATTATACTTTTACTCATGCTTCATTTTCATACACTGTAATGATCCATCTCATAATGAAATTCATTCTAATTGTTATAAATTAGAGTCGTCATAGCTTTAGTATAGCAAAAAAATTCTTTTTTAGGGTAACGGAAAGTTTTGTGGGAAGCTGAACGCTTTTTCTGAAATTGATGGTGAAAAAAGGTTCCTAATACACAAAACTGAAGTTGTGGATTATATTTCTTTAAATCTTTAAGGCATATGAACGTCATAGATTCTTTTTTGTTCACGCTTTATTTTTCTTTTAATAATCACGTCCACCATCTTCAGTTTACAAGCATTCTCTTGCTGCTTCACTTTCATTTGTCTTGTAACATTCTTAGTTGATAAAATTTCGAGGAAAATCGGCCATAAAGTAAAATTATTTGATTTCTATTCGGAAAGTAAGGAAATTTGCAGAGTATTCTAATGATGCAGTAAATCATTTCGTTTTCTCTCCTGGACTGTATTTGATTAAGGATATTTCGATTTGTCATACTGTCGTGCGTGTAGGGAACTGATTCGCTAATGCATTCCATCTCGCTAATTTCATTTAGGGCAGCAATTCCTTTCAGCCCCTTTTTCACCCTTGTTACTTTAGCGTTTCCCTCCTCCAGAATTCATCTCCGGAAATTTCCTCCGTGAATGGAAACCGTCTGGTTTAGAATTTCCCATGGAAAACACTTCCAAATTAATAACTCGATTGTCATCTCAGTAACCCCTCGCTAAAACGCTGCCATTTCCGCTTCTTACAATGACGCTGTACAGTGATTTGGGAGGTTTCGAAAAAAATCGATAGGCGTAGAAAAATTTGTTCCTATCGGAAAGTGAGTCAATAATAGTAGAACAGATGGCGCTTTGTTCGAAGTTATTATCAGTTGTTATTTTAAACTTAAAGTACTATAGGTTGTTTTGTGAAAGGTACAATCTTCCTTAGAATAACAAACTTCTAACCGCGATTCACAACTTGGAACCCATTCTCTTCTAAAAGGAGTACTCCATGAGCCATCAAACCATATCCTGTCCAATACGCATTTCGCTATCACAGACCATGCTTTGCTATGCTATCTTTGATTGGTTTCATGATTCATGGAGTAATCCCTATTGACGTTAGCTCAACCATCGGTGGCGCCTTTCATTCTGAATCCATTCTCCACTATGAAATAGGCTGATTCGTTTTTTTAAACGACTCCAATGATTTAAATGATTCCAGTCAAAAAATAGGAATAGGAGTACTTTTATGTAATTGAGAATAAAGATTTTAATTGCGCCATATTATTAGCTATCGTATCCACAGTCTTGCATACATTTTTCGGTTAAAATACCATTTCAACCCGCAAAAGAGGAAAATATTTCTACAGAGGATGTTTACCGTTAGACTTGCGATGCTTAGAATTGACGGAGAAACGTAAACAACGATGCGAGACTGTAACGTGTCAACTTTTTTAATATTCCGAGTCACTTCCTGTTTTTTTGACAAAATTACTCCGTGAGAAATTGAGCAGTTGACAAAGTGTTAAATTATAAGTATGCGGCTGCATTGTACTCTGGAATTGCGCGCCTACCTATGATCAGCTCCAGTTCAGGTGGTAATTTGATAGAGGCTTTCACTCGCTGAAGCATTATCATCACGCAATAAGAAGCTCAGTCAATGTGCACCATAAAACGTATAGCATCCTGCCGCCAAGCATCTCAGATTCAGCTTTGAGCAATACGGTGAAGAATTAGAATTTTTCCGTGTCACAATTCCACTATCACGAGTCAAGTTTCGTATCTCAAAGAAAAATTTGCCGGGCATAAATTTTCTGCCTTGAAAAAAATATGCAGATTGGTTCATAAGTCGAGGCACCAATGTGTTATGAATACGTACTTCAGCGATTGCTCTTGTAGTTCGCTATGTTTCGCTTTAAATGTTACCATTCATGCGTCAGTGGAGTGATTCAGAGGGAAAATGTATTCCAAAATAATCCTAATGGAGGAAATGGGGTGTTTTGTCAGATTATCGATCATCCTTAAATGGAAGCGAAAATCAAATTTTAGACATCGGGGTTCAAGGTTGAGGCCAAGCAACAAATGGAGAAAGGAAAAATCAATTTTAGAACCTGGTACGGACAGGATTTATTTAACCACAAAAGCCTTTTAAAAGATTAATATCGCTGTATAACTGCGAATGTGAATCATACGTGAGGTACTTAAACGTTGAGTGATTGATTTTCCATTTTTTTGCTTTCTTTGTGGTCTGCTTTGTAGCGATAGCTATTTACTTCATAGTTGATCAATTTTACGTGAATCAGAAATTTACACCTTGCGTTGCTCGAGCATTATCGATAGGAAATGCTAAACTAGAGCCGGGGGGAACTCTGCTTCTACTAGATGCAGCCTTTGCGGAAGTTCAGTGCGGCCTTTTCTACACCTCCAGAAATCAGTGGACGAACTTCTATATTTTTGTTTTCCAGTATCGTTTATTTTTTCAAGTAAAACTGAAACTGAAAATGTAGTATGTACCTAAGATTTCTCATGGATTAAATTTGTTTACTCCCGTAGTTTCGATGTTGAACTATTTGAATGTAAGCAGTACACCTGCAATTCGCGGCCTGACATCGTAATTTTATATATTAATTCTTTCTTATGCTGTTGATTGGCATGTACATGTACATTCATAGGAACCATAGGAACTTAAGATAATAAAGGTTCTCCTTTCCTACATCGTTACCCTTTCTGAAGCATGGAACGAATCGAATTCGCACACAGGGTAATTGAACTTGTATCATTATTTTGTAGTCTTTTTCTCTCGTTTTTATTATGATTTACAAAATGTTTCACTTCAATAGTTATTGATTCCTTTCCTTGATGCAAGACGCTGCCCCTGTGTGAAAAAGATTTTTATGTTTAGTTATCGTAGTAAGGCTGTTACGCATCCTGAAATATAGTACTTAATTGTCAACAATTCTGGAGTATTTCCTAATTTTGGAATCTCCCTGAAATTTCTCATTCTAAGAGATTGTGTTTCGTATATAGAAAACTATAAGTTAAAGGTATCGGAAAAAGCATCAGATCCTGAGCGATGTTAGTTTTTGTTCTATCGTCCTTCAGACCAGCAGCCGGTTTCCTTTACCTGCCCAGGTACCAAGGTCAACGAAATGAGCCCTGAGATAAATTTATAAATAAAAACCAGCTAGTTAACACATTCCCTCATTTTAAATGGAGTAACATTCCTCAGCTCTTGCTAAAATTCTCGAAGTGCGAAAGAAAAAGGAGCTCGACACAAATATACCGTCTAACTAAATTTCGTTCAGGTTTATAATGAGTTCGATTGTATCTCCACCTTCTCTCCTGGCCAGTTTCTTCGAGTTGGAGCAGTCTTCTTTTCATTCGTTACCTTCTCACCCCATTTGCAGTGTAATCGCTAGAGGCGGCTGAAAGCGAACATCGTCCAAAATGTTCTTCTTTGTGGGTAGCTTACTGAATTTGGCGTCCAATTCGGCCCGATTCCAAAAAAATTCTAGTGAAATTAGACTGCTCTTTCTTTGGAAAAAGTTACATCAAAGAATGAACAGTTCAATACTGTAAATTTACTTTCTTAAGTATTATTAGATCATTAACAACGATACTATTGAAGCAATGGTTTCATTTAGGGCACTGTTAGTTGATTACTATAGTTACTGTGGAATTCCTTTCTAATTTCACATCCTTTCTGATAAAGCACGAATTTGGAGGTGCGGAAAATTAATCAAATACTCTTTATTTCCATGAATTGAGAAACAATGATGAGGTTTACCTATCTTTAACCTTTAATTATGATTTATAATAATACAATAGAACAGGCATCGAATTTGAATTATTTTGGATGCAATATCACCTATGAAGAAGATAAAGATATTTTAAATAAAATAACCAATTATCAAAGAATGTGTGGGAGCATAAGAACTTTGAAAGGAAAACTGCAAAAGAAACACAAATAAAATTTTACAAATGGCTGTCCCCACATTGCTATATGGATCAGGAGCTTGGGCTCCTAGAAAAAAGACTATAGACAGACAGAAACATCAGAAATTAAATTTCTTAGATCTGTAAAAGGCTGTACACGTCTGGACCACATAAAAAAACGAAGAAATTAGAGAAGAATTAAGAGTACAACCAGTGACAGAGGTAGCAACAAATTATAAAGAAAGATGGAGAGAGCATGTTAATGCCTCTAGAAAAGATTCCCAGAAAGATTTTAGAATATAAGCCATTGAGGAAAAGAAGTATAGGATGACCAAGACTACGTTGGTGAAGTCGGAACAGGCAGAATGCCTAATCCTTGAAAGGAAGATGATGACCTATCTTTAAACAAGATTTCTTTAATATGAGAATGTATTATGAGAAATCATTATATTATGAATGAATAATTCTAAAATACTACTTCACGAATATTTAAAATGACAAAATTTTTGTTAATAATTATATTTTAATTGTTTGCTTTTGAATAATGGAACATGAAACGGAAATATCATCTCCCAAAATCGAAGGGCTGTATCATCAAACACTCAGTATCTTTACTATTGTTTATCTAAGACACTTGAAGTAAATTGCATAAGCATTTGGTTCTGCTAAGCCAAATTTAATGAATTTTCTTTGTCTTAATTATTTCAAAAGATAAAAACATAATCATTTTCACCAAATAACAACATCTCATTTTAATTAAATATGTGACAAGAATTATTAGTATCAATTTCTGGTTTTACCAGTTTAATTCAGGCTCATAATTTCACTCAACAACGAGAAAAAGTGGCTAACATATGTATAATATTGTTTTCCATTTGAGAAAGAATAGGTTGGCTTTTTTAACAACTTATTGTTCCTTCTTGTTGCTTAAGAAAAATTCCTTGAATGGGGTCATAATAAGTTAAATTTTTGCAAGAGGGAGCATTTTTAATTGATAGAGATTAATGAAATCTCACATCTTTTGCAGATGGAGAGGTGGAATATACAAACTTGTGTGGCTGGATTTGCTGATATTCCTGGTGCTATATTTCTTCCTCAATTTCCTGTATCGATTTGGCCTTGATAAAGAGCAAAAAGTGTAAGCATTTCACTCATATTCTTCAATACTTTTCTTTGAAGGATGAATGTTTAAGTAGCATATCATTTTTACGTCACTTTTGTTTGCTGATAATGATTTTTTTGCATTTCCAGGATATTCGAAAGTATATCCCACTACTGTGATACCTACAGCAATTTAATTCCACTATCATTTGTGCTTGGTTTCTATGTATCTATTGTTATGCAAAGATGGTGGACTCAGTACACAACAATACCTTTTCCAGATCCAATTGCTGTTTTTGTCAGTACAAATGTTCATGGACAGGTAAGTGAAGAATGAAAAAGCCAACCATTTTTTTATCCAAATAATAAAACAATTAATATCTTATTATAATACAATAACTTAAAATTATTTAAAATGTGAATTATTATGAACTAGATATTGCTATCAAATTTAATCATTTTTAATTTATTTACTTGATTGCTAATTTTATTGAATTGAGTCACTCAGAATTTAATTCCATTTCTTATATCAAAATAAATATTTATGGCTATGTGTAGAACTTTTGAAATAAATTCAAAATCTTTATATTCCCAATGTCATGGATTACCATTAGAATGCATTAGTAAGTATTGTCTCAGTGAGTTCTGCTTTTACAGTAGTTAAATACTAAATAACATATATCTATTTTTCACAATTTTTTCATCCCATTTTTAATAGTTAAGAAATCTATCTCAAAACTTAATTTCTGTAAAAGACCTTTTTGTAGATCATTATGAATTTGCTTTGAAGTATTAGTTCTCAATTGAAGCACCATCCTGCTACCATATCTTGATGAATGGAATATTCTTCACTGATCTTTTGGTACAGGATATAGAAAAGCATTTGTTTCATTGACTTAAATCTCAGCCTCGTTTATGGCTGTGATGGTATGAAAGCTACTATGGTATGAGTGATGCTGAAGGAAGGCATTGATTAAGGTCTCTCTTTATTAAATGCAATAAAAAGTGTTACTTGTAGAGTTATTCACTTATGTGCTCTTGTTCTGCTTATAGCGTTCATGCTTGGTGAGGCAGGCTTGGTAGAGCAAACTACCTCACTCCTTATCTTGCCTAGTAAGCCCCACTCCCCTCTGTAGCTAATAATGTAGAAGATAAGGTAGCAAATGGCCTGTGGGCTGAATACTTTATTAAGCACATGACCAATAGTCCATTCAACTCACTGTCACTTCTGCATGTTCTTTTGGTGAATTTGTTAGAATACTCCAGTCAGTTATGTATTTCTTCTTAGTACAGTTTCTTACTTTTCTCCATTTTTAAGTATATTTTATACTAATTTTTGCAAAGAATCCTTTCACTGCCTTTAGTGAATAAGTTTACTTTTAATGTTCATTAATAATGTATCAAAAATAAATGTGCTTCAATTATTTACTACTACACATCTCTTTTAATATTTGGTGTTTGCAAATGAATGAGCTATTCGAGTATCTGTTTCGTCATTTATAGAAATTATTTAGTCTATCAGTTGATTTACCAATATATAATTCATAAAACTAAAATGCTTTCTCTTACACATTGAGTTAATTGCAATTATAGTAAAGAGAGAAAAATCTCCTTATTTTGGATTTTATGTTCGAGAAAGAA